>PVKE010000308.1:0-161088 GCA_004027555.1 Craseonycteris thonglongyai
TCTTCAGTGCATATTTATTTCTATTTTACTTTTGACAGAGAGAGAGAGAGACAGAGACAGAGACAGCTAGAGAACCGAACTGTGGGAACTCCCCAGTTCAGCATGTGGGTCCTGCCTGGGCCGGAGCCGGGATTCGATCCTCGGTCCTCGGGGCCTCAAAGCGAGCGCTCAACCCGCTGAGCCGTCCCGGCTTTCCCCCCTATGTCTTTTGATTGGAGCATTTGATCCATTTACATTTGAAGTAGTTGTTGATAGATAAGTAGTTATTGCCGTTTTATTAATCGTATTTTAAAATCTGTGTGTGTGTTTCTACGTGTTAAGTTGTCTGTTTCTCTGTAGTAAGTGGAGCTGCTCTTAGAGTGGCCTTACGCAGATGTCCTGTGGGCTCAGTGGCACAGTCTCCCTAGTCACCGGAGTCACGTGCGCCAGGTGTGTCCCTTGTGTGAGTGGTGTGCACCCTCCTGTTGTAGTTGAGCCACAGGTGCTGTTTCCATGTGAACGGGAGGGACTGACCCTGGGGCTCGTCGGTTGTGAGGACTGGCCATGGTTTCAGTGGAGAAGCTCTTGTGCAGGCCGAGCCTGCAGAGCAGGGTTCACTTGGGCAGGACTCTGGCGCCTGCCCAGCCTGCCCTTTGGCGTGTCTTTTCCTGGAGGACATTGGTGGGGCGCTGCTGTAATCTGAAGCGGGCCACCAGGCGTGCTGGTTCTGGGGTCTCTTGGGAGGGGCTCTGTTGCAGGCCAAGGTCAGCTGCCACCTGTGCCCTTCCCGGGGCCATTTGGTGTGAGTTACAAAGTGACCTGCAGGTGGTGCCCTTTGTGCTGGGCTTGGCGGTGCCTGGGAGAGGCTAAGCTGTGAGCCAAGGCTGGCTGCGGCTAGCGCTTGGCATGGGGCTGCTCAGCAAGAGCTACAAGGCACACTGAGGCCAGATGCTGCTTGTCTGGGACTTGTGAATCTTTGAGAGATTTTAGAAAAGTCTGTTGCACGAGTCAAGACAGGTTGTATGGAAAAGCCGTTGGAAGCAGCTTGAGTGGGCCCCAAAGCTGGGTGGGATGGGGTCTTAGGGAATCACCAGGATGGGGTGACTGGTACTGGCCAAGTTGATGGAGACTCAGATATGGCGGCTTCCTCACCTGCATGCTGAGCATGGGGAGGGCTCAACAAAGGGACAGCGGCTTTTGCCAGCACCTCCATCTGGGAAGTGGCCTCTCTAGCCTTCACCCTGAAGCCAGACAGTTCAGTTCCTCCCCATAGGTCCCTGCCCCTGCTGGAGCGCAGAGCGAGTGAGTCCATCAGCATGTGAGTCCATGCACAGGCCCTTTAAGAGGAATTCTGGGACTCCAGCCCACCCTCTACGTCACTCAGCCACAATCCCTGCTGGTTTTCACAGCCAGAAATTGTAGGGACTTCTTTTCCTGGCACTGGCACCCTGGGCTGGGGAGCTTGGTGAGGGGCTGGGACCCCCTCACTCCTCAGGGAGGATCTCTATAGCTGTGATATTCCTCCTGAGATTTGACACCACATATGGGTATGGGATCAGCCTGTTTCAAATCTCTGCCTCTGCTACAGTCTCAAGGTGGCTTCTTCTGCATACAGATGTCTCTTCAGGTCGTTGTCAGGTGGTTCTCAATGGGGGGTGTTCTGCAGTTTAGTTGTCATTTTTTTAGAGATTTATTTTATTGGTTTTGACAGAGACAGAGAGAACAGGGAGGGCCCAGAGCAGTCTCCATAGTTGTATGTCATCAGTTTTTGACGTGGTTTTGTTCCACACAGGTGGGCAAGGGCCACGCAGGGTGGGAGCCCGGTTGGGTACCTCCCGCATGGGAAGCTTGCCCAGCAAGAACCAAACTAGGCCCCCCCTGCATGGGAAGCACACCCCAGTTCAGCATATGGGTCCACATGGGCCAGGGCCAGGACTCGATCCTCGAACCCTGGGACTGCAAAGCGAATGCTTAACCCATTGAGCCATCCTGGCTTCCCCAGCTTAGTTGTAATTTTAATGAGAGGAGACTCATGAGAGGAGACAAGCACAGTGTTTACCTACTTCTCTATCTTGACCGGAACTCTATAACTTTATGTTTAACCTTTTGAGGAACTGCCAAACTAGTTCCCACGGCAGCTGCAACCATTTTACAATCCCACCAGCAGTATAATAGGGTTCCAATTTCTTCACATTGTTGTCAACACTTATTATCTATCTTTTTGATTCTAGTCATCCTAGTGTGTGTGAAGTGTTATCCTGTTGTGGTTTTGATTTAAACATCCCTGTTGACTTATATTGAGGATCTTTTCATGTGCTTTTTGACCATGTGTGTATCTTTTTTGTAGAAATGTCTATTTAAGCCCTTTGCCCATTTTTAATTGGGTTATTAGTCTTTTTGCTATTGAGTTGTAAAAATTCTTTATGTATAAGCCCCTTATCAGCTAGATCATTTGCAAGTATTTCCTCCCATTCCAGGGTTGTCTTTCTGGGTGGTGTCTTTTGCAGCACAAGTTTTTAATTTTGATGAAGTATACTTTATCTGTTTCTTTCTTTACTGTTTGTATTTTGGGGTTACAACTAAAAACCCACTGCTTAAACTAAGGTCATAAAGATTTGCACCTATATTATAATTTTAGCTTTTATATTGAGTCCTTTGATCCATTTTGACTTAATTTTTGCATATGTGTGAGGTAATGGCCCCATTTCATTTTTTTGCATGTAGATACCTAATTGTCAGTGTACTATTTGTCAAAAACCCATTTTCCCCCCACTGAATTGTGTTGGCAATTGTCAAAATTCAATGAGTCATAAATGTGTGGGCTTATTTCTGGACTCTCAGTTCTAGTCTATTGATCTATGTCTATTTTTAAGCCAGTACTACACTGTTGTGATTACTGTAACTTTATAGTAAATTTTGAAATTGAATAATGTGAGTTCTTCAACTTTGTCTTTTTCAAGATTGTTTTGACTATTTTGTGTCCCTTGAATTTACATATGAATTCTAGGATTAGATTGTCACCTCTAATCTTGATGCCTGTCATTTTACTTTGATGACTACATTTCCTGGGTGGAATCTCCAATAAATGTTATCTAGAGCAAAAAGACCAGGAATTCTTGTTTTGTTCATTTGGTTTTGATTCTTCCTTAAGTATTTGGTAGAAATAGCTTAATATTTAAGGAAGAAAGTACCAATTTTTTACAAACTCTTCCAAAGAATAGAAAAAGGGAAAATATTTCCCAACTCATTCTACAAAACTACTATTACCTTGATACCAAATACAAAGACATCATAAGAAAACTACAGATCAATATCCCTGAGGAATATAGAAGCAATACATAGATGATGTATTGCAGAATTGTACACCTGGAACCTATGTGATTTTTACAAACCAATGTTACCGTGATAAATTTAATATAGCAATTGCTCACCTGTTCACCACTTAAAAAAATTTGGTAGAATTTACCAGAGAAACTATCTGGGCCTGGGTTTTTCTTTGTGGGTAGTTTTTTGACTCCTAATTTTATCTCTTAACTTGTAATACATCTATTCAGATTTTCTGTTACTTCTTGAGTTTCAGTAGTTTGCATCTTTCTAGAAATTTGTCCATTTCATCTAACTTATCTAATTTGTTGGCATGTAGTTTTCATAGTTTTCCCTTATAATCCTTCCCCCCTCCTCAAACCCAGTAGTGATGTCCCTCTTTCATTTCTGATTTTAATAATTTGAGTTTCCAGTCTCTTTTCTTGGTCAGTCTAGATAAAGATTTGTTAGTTTTCTTAATGTTTTCAAAAAACAAAATTCCTTTTTATGTTTTTATATATTTTTTCAATGCTCTATTTCATTAATTTGTACTCTAATCTTTATTATGTTCTTTCTTCTATTTGCCTTGGGTTTAGTTTGTTCTTCTTTTTGTTGGTGAATATAAATGGTCTGTATATATTCTGGATACAAGCTCTTTGTTGGATGTGATTTACAAGCATTTTCTTCCAGTCTATAGATTGTCACTTTATTCTCTTAACAGCATCAACTTTCACACACTAAAAGTTTTAAAATTTCATTAAGTGCAATTTATCAATTTTTAAAAGATTGTCTTTTTGGTGTCATATCTACAAACTCTTTCTCAAAGCCACAAAACATTTTCTCCTATCTTTTCTTTTAATTTTTTAATAACTTTACGTTTTACTTTAGATCTATGATCCATTTTAGTTATCATCTTTTTTATTTTTATAAAGCATGAAGTTTAGGTTGAAGTTCATTCTTTTGCCTATGGATGAACAAATATTCCAACACCATGTGTGTAAAAGACTATCCTTTCTCTATTGAATTGTCTTTGCAATTTTGTCAAAGGACCAATTGGCCACACTGAGGGATAGAAAGCATGGAACACTGTAGAATTGCCCCGCTGAGGGATAGGAAGCAGGAGGTTTTATCCGGTGACTCCCGGTACTTCCTGGGTGAAGCTTGCTCCTGGGGCATTAACTCCTCAGCATTTCCGGCCTGCCCTGCATGTGGCTGAGAAGACTCTAATACTAGAGAAAGTTCTCAGGCAGAGAGACATAGAAGTTTTGGCATGCTTGGAAACTATGCAGGTGACCTCTAGGGCAGGCAAGGGGATAAGGACTCCAGGTATCCAACATCTCCCTTCTGATCACAGCAACCTCCTTCCTGGCATCTCCCAAGGCTCTAAGCTGACCATGCCAGTGGACCGTCTCAAATCCTACAGCTTCTTCCTATGGTTCTCAGGATAAAGTGAGTGGTGTTTTCTGGCAGCCGGTGAAATGCCAGATGCTGTAGAAAGATCGGTTCTTGGGTTAATACATTTGAGCTTTACAAGAGCCTCATCACGTTCATTCCACGGAGGAGAAAACTGAGCCCCCAGGTGTGAATGCCTCAGATGGGCACAGGACCTCTTTCATGACCCTGCCCCTGCCTCTCCCAAATCCCTCTGAGCCCTCCCCTTTGTCCTAGCCATACCAAGCCACTCGCAGTTCCCCAAACAGACCCACTTCATACTTCCCGGCTGCATTATGTGCAATCTCCTCCATCTAGAATGCTTTTCCCTTTCTGGGTCTTGCAAATGTCTTCCTAGCGCAAAACTCAGCTCAGGTTACACCTCCTCCAGGAAGTCCTCCTACCCTACCAGCCTGAATTAGCCTTTCTGTGCTATCAGAGCATTGACCTCTTTGTGTTCTGTTGGCCTGTTGGCAAATGGTGAAGGGGAAGTTGGGGGTCATTTGTTTGGGGGCACAGCAAACTGTGAGGCAGGGTCTGGGGTGATATGCTGAGTGTGAGTGCAAGGGGGTGAGGGTGGTGCATAACGAGAGAGATCATTTGGTCACCAGCGGGCACAGCAGGGCTCAGCAGGAGGTCCCAAAGCTTACTTTCCTACCCAGGCCTCACCGTCTCTGCACACATGCTTCTTGAAGTGCATCGTTGGAGGGAGTGAATATAACTTGTCCCCAAGTTATATTGACGGGAAAGACCTACCTGTTCCCATGGGGGCTTCTGACGCTACAAAACCTGACAGCAGATCTGATTTAAGGCTCATTAATTGAGTATCTGCTGTGTCTGAGACACTGGAACATCTGTCATTTTTTTTACTCCTTGAAACGATCCTGTGAGAATATCATTATTCATCTTTTGGAAATAATAACCGAACTTCTTGTTTGGGGCATCCTGTGCACTAACGTGGCCCTTAGCGTTGGTCACCTCATTCCATCCTCCCCTCCCTTGTTGAGGAAGAAGGGATCCATGTCATCTCCACTTCGCAGATGCAGAGGCTGGGGCGGGGGCGGGGGAGGAAGTACTTGACCCAGGGCCCGCAGCTGCCATTGGAGGCCAGGCTTCTGGAAACTCGGTGCAGCCCTGTCCTGGCCACCTGTTTGGGGTGCTCACTGTGCAGATGTTTGTCGTTGGAGGACTGGAAATTGGACGTGAGGGGCACAAGCAAGACTGGGGTCTTCTTCTCTTGTCCCCGACAGGAACGGTGGGCACATTCAACAGCTCTCCCATCACTATCCAGCTCTGTCCTTTCATTCCTATCTGTGAGCTGCTTCCGGACACGGGTGGTGCTGACCGCTGCTGAGCTGATTTTGAATCCTGACTCTATATCCAGGTGCTAAGCCATGCAATCTTTCTGGACCCCACTTTCCCCAATTATAATGGGGGAATATTTTTCAGCAGCACTTAGAAATGAAGGGCCCCTCTCCATGTTGTGAGGATTCAACAATAAAAATAATAATGGTTGGTATTTATTGTTTACTACAGGCCCAGTGCTATTCGAGCACTTAACATGTATTTTATTGAATTCTCACAACAGTCCTATGAGGTCGACAAGAAAAGCAAGGCACCGAGAAGTTAAATGGCCCAGCCAGTAAACGATCTCGTGCTAATTCTGCAGCTTCGCCACGTCATCTCTTATCCTCAGTTTCTTCATCTCCGAAATGGGCTCATAATACTCTCTCACAAGTTGAGTCCCAGCACCTTGCACATGTAAGGAATCTGTTACTCGGAGCGGTGCTTCCTCCTTGATTGCTCTGGGACTTCCAGGCTCACCTGTCCGAGTGTCTGTCTGTCTGCCTCCCCTCTCAGTCCCCTTCATTTTCCTGCCATCTCTTTTTTGGTGTATTTTGCGTCCCTCTCGCGGTCATTCTCCCAGTCTCCTAGCCTCTCCCACCCCGTCCCCGAGCCCCTCCCTGCTTTCTCCGCCTGTACTCTGCTGCCCCCCTGTGTCCACGGGCGGACAGGCCGCTCCTCGCGGGCCCCACCCCTGCGAGGGCGGCGGCGCAGCTGTGGCCGCAGCGGGTGAGCGCTGGTGCTGCCAGCGGCGGGGCCCGCGCCGGAGGCTCGCTCTGCACCCACCAGGCCCGGGGGGGCATTTGGCGCCGAGCCTTAGCCTCACCCCCTGGGTCTGTTCTGGCCTCGTCGTGCCGATGCGCTTTCCCGGCCCACGGCGTCACATCCGCGCGCACGGGCTCTCCAGACACTGTCCTCGCGCCACGCAGGCCCTTCTGGGAGCTCAGCCACCCTCCCTCAGAAAGCGGGGGGCGTCCTGTTCTTAAATTGTTGCAGTTTCCCAGGGGTGAACTCTTCCATGTGCTTAAATGTATTTAGTTCAAAATGGCCCAAGAAACGTGTGGCCATCACAGAAAGATTAGAACACACAGCAAAGGGCTTCCAATGAAAGGTGCAGTTTGGACACGCTCTTTCCCGCAACTCCACTAAAATGACAGATTTTATTAAACTATTTAAAGCCGCGAGTAGAAAGATTAGGAGTGAGGTGAGAGCGCCAGCATTTGGGAAGCTGGGAGCAGAGAGCAGACGTTTGACTGGACAGACATGGCAACGACGCATCTTACCCGCCAACGGGTCTCTCTCTACAAGCGACTGGATTTGCTGGGGGGCCCTAGGATGGCTCAGGCACTTCCAGGAGCAGGTGGGGCTGAAGACAGAGCAGCTAGACCCCCTGACTCCTCCCCCTTGCCGCCAGACCACACCCCGCCCCCCCATTTGCGCAGAAGACTAGAGGTGGGGCGTGAGGGTGGGGGTGGGGAACAGGAGATTAAGTGAATGCTTACAACCTGAATGTTGAGTCCCCAGCACAGCGCCCCTGTTTCCTGCCCCACTCAGTTCCTGGCACCTGGCAACCAACCAGGCGCCTCTAGGCAGGAGATTGGCACATAAATACCAGGAAGGTGGGTGGCAGCTAGTGACATGGCCCGGTCAGACCCCTCCCCACCCGAAGGCCACTGTCTATAAGCACGACCCGTGTGCACGCAGCTTCCAATCAGCATTTTAAGTTTTTCATTTAACATTTTTTTGGGCCCAATTTTAGTTTTAGAGAAAAAGTGGCAAGAATTCCTGTGTACTCTTCCCCAAATTCACCGAAGTACATGTTCTTTTTTACTGAACATGATGCCCCTTTACCTGTGAATAATTCAGTGTATGGTTCTCAAAACCAAGGGCATTCTTTTTAACATAAAAATTAACATCGACGCAGGGCTATTATATTTCCCTAGCTGTGCCTTTTCTGTCCTTTAGAGCAGAAAGTCCCAGATGCTGTGCTGCACTCAGTTGTCGTGTCTCTTTACTTGAGTCCCCTTTAATCTGAGGCAGTTCCGCCGTCTTTCTTTGCCTTCATGACATTGACATTTTTTTTTTTAAGAGTACAGGACAGGCTCTTTGCAGAATGTCCCACAGTCTGGGTCTTGTCGATGTTTTCTCCTGATTTATGCACTGTGGACAGGAACACCATAGAAATGACGCGCTATGCTCAGTGCGTCGGATCAAGCGCATATACTGTCCATTTACCCCTTATCCCGTGATGTTGACTTTAATCACCTATTTAAGGAGTAGCTGCCAAATTCCTCCTGTGTAAAATTATTGCTTTTCTCTTTATAATGAATAAGTATCGATCACTCACTAGTTTTATCATCATTGATGATTCTTGCCCGAATCAATTATTATGATGTGATCTAGTGGTAATTTTTGAATTTCACCATTTAAAACATTATTTATTAGTTGGTTTTCTAGTATCGTAGGGAAGAACTTTTTTTTCTTCCATATATTTATAAAGTTATATTAATGTGTAGTCATGGATTTTATTTCAATCCATGAGTTATAATCTGTTGTTATTGAGATAGCTATCTACCTACTGTATTTTGCTGTGTATAATGCACACTTTTTCTTGCCCAAATTTGTGAGGGAAAAATAACGATGCGCATTATACATGGGTAGTACTAATTCTGTATTTATATGTTTTTAATTCTTTTGTTTATGCTTATGTGTTAAAAGTGTAACTCTAGAAATCAATAATGTAATCTATATGCAAAACAATACCGAGGAATATAATAATCTCCTTGGCTTGGTCCCCAACTTGTCCAGGGGGCTTCAGTCTCCGTTGCCTCTGCCCTGGTCAGCTCTCAGCTCCCAACCCACTCTGCTCCCGACCCACCCGTCTCCCAAGCCGCCCGGCTCCCAAGCCGCCCGGGGGTGTTTCAGCCCGTGTTCCCAGGCTCCCGGTTTATTCCTCTTCTCTTGGCTCCAGGTCACAAACTGCGGCCCCATCTGTCCCTTTCCCTTCTCTCCTGCTTGCCTCCCTGTCTCTGACCTTATGTCTTTTCTTGTGTTTTGTAATTATTTGTTACATAAAATTTCTTGTACCATAATATGTTAAAAAATAAATGCTAATCCCTAAATATAAACAAATAAAATTTTGAATTAAAAAATTAAAATGAAAGGTTTTTATCCTTGAAAGTTTGGGCAAAAAATGTGGGTGCACCTTATATACGGGAGCACATTATACACAGAAAATCTATATCATCTATATACAGTAGACTCTCAGGTAACTGGCATCCATGGGGATTGGTAGATGCCTGATAAATGTAAGTAGACTCTCTGTTAACCAGAACTCAAGCAGCCGGTGCTCTCAAGCTGCTGGAAAAATCTCAGGCAGCTGGCCAAAGGTTGCTTGCGATTTTGCTGGTTGCCTGAATTGCAGTTAATGTAGAGTCTACTCTATAGAACAGTTTGTCTTTGGCTTAGCCAGTGGGAGCTCCTTCAAGCTGGTTCTTATGTCCGTCGTTATGTCACTCTTTGAGCACTTTGTCACAAAGAGATGTTCTGGGCTCATCTACTACGTTGTCTGCCCCAGTTCAGGAATTGGCCATTTCTTCAAGGAGCCTTGGTTCGTTCAGTAATGCCTAAAATAAAGACAAAAAAGGACCACCAGAGAGCTAAAGAAAGCGCCTAGTAGAAAAGACAGAGGGGAAGCCGGGATGGCTCAGCAGGTAAAGTGCTTGCTTTGCAGCCTTGGGGACCGAGGATCAAATCCTGACCCTGGCCCTGGCCCATGAGGATCCATATGGGGTGAGCTTTCCATGTGGGAGGCCCCCAGCTTGGTTCCCACCCTGCACAGCCCCCGCCCACCTGTGTGGAATGAAACCATGTCGAAAACTGATGATGCACAACTATGGAGACTGCTCTGGGCTCTCCCCCTTCTCTCTGTCTCTCTCTGTCTCTGTCTCTGTGTCTTTGTCAAAAACAATAAAATAAATCTTAAGAAAAAGTTAGAGACAAAATAAAACAAATGAATACACAAGCTAACAAAAAAACCCCAACTGCTTGGCAAAAATAAAGTCTATGTAGGGAGATAAAAACTAAAAATCCAACACACTATCATAAATAGTGTCAGAGAATCAAGAGAAGCTATTCCATCCATTAAAGAACAGGATGGGGGAGGCCGGGATGGCTCAGTGGGTTGAGCGCTCACATTGCAGCCCTGGGGACCGGGGATCGAGTCCCGGCCCCGGCCCGTGTGGACCCATATGCTGAACTGGAAAGTTCCCCCAGTTCAGTTCTCACCAGGGATGAGACCCCGGCCCAGTTCCTGCCCTGTGCAGCCCCGCCCACCTGTGGAATGAAACTATGTGGAAAAACCAATGATGTGCAACTATGGAGACTGTTCTGGGCCCTCCCCCTTCTCTCTGTCTCTGTATCTCTCTCTGTCGAAAACAATAAAAATAAATCTTAAAAAAAAAAAGAACAGGATGCCATTGAAAGAAGATCAGCAAAGAAAAATCTCTTGGCTGTTGAATATTTGAAAGCATACATAAAGAACTCATTTGATAGGTTATGAGATAAAGCTGAGGAGATATCCTGACTGGTAAAGGAAAAAGAAAGAGAAAATGTAAGTACAAAAATAAAACAAACAGAGGTCCAGATTCTGAAAGATGGATGTTCGAGAAAAAGGGGAGAGAGAAAATGGAGGTGAGGTCCGTGGTCAGAGGGGGCTGGACGTGGTCAGACCGGCCTGGGACAGAATGAGGCATTGAGCTGCTGCACTGGGGATTTGAAGGCTGCTGGTGTGATTGTTAATGTTAAACAAGCAGATCTCAAAAGATTCACACACACACACACACACGTTTATCATAAATTTTATTGAGACAAATAACATAAAATTTACAATAATAAAATATACAATATTCTTTATTGTAAACTCTATTTAGCTAATTCATTTTCACAGAGTAGTTTCACTGATTTTTGCCAAACTCAGATCTGTAGCTAACAATGGTCACCATTCAACCATAATTTGACAAATGGGGTTGCATTCCAATGTGCTATTTTTACATAAAATTTATTGTCATTATATATGATATACATTCTTTTGTAAGAGCATTTTCTAAGCCTCACATAAATTATAGTCATGAAATTTAAACTGCTTCCAGCTTCAGCTCTACATAGTTTGGAATTTTACCTGTTTTTCAATGATATGAATGATTTTTTTTTTTGGCTGTGTTAGATAATAGTTTTGAAATGCTGGAGAAATATTTCCTCATTATTTTATGTGATTTGCAATGTAACAGCTACAGACTTGATGTGTTAATAATCTGCATCATTAACCTTTTCTCCATCACTCTCTTCTGTTCTAGAGGTTAGGTCAGCAAACTTTGTAAAGGGCCAAATAGTAAATATTTCGGGCACTGTGAGCCTCAGATAGTCTGTTGCACATTCGCCTATGCTATGTTTTTTTCAGTACTTACAAAATGCAAAAATCATTCTTAGGCCACCAGACCAAAAAAACTCCTCAAAAAACAAACAACAACAAACCAACAAAAAACATGTTGGTTGGCATTTGCTGATTCCTGGTCTAGACAATCAATAAAACAATAACTTTGTCGTGTTTGCTGATTTCTGTGGTGTACTCGTAAATACTCTCACCATGGCTGATTTCAAGCTACTAATGTGATGTCCCTGACTCCAGAGTCGGGAGAGATGTGCACTATGACTTAGCATTTGCATCCTAGATTTAAACAACCTCAAGAGCATTGAGAGTAGTAAAATGGAAGAAAATAATTAGAAAGTCATACATTTGGGTATGTGTCACCTTTGTTTTTCTGTATTGCTTATTTAATTGTAAATGTGTTTAATTTGATTTTCTTTTTTCTTTTTTTTTAATCAGTACTCTTTTTTTTTATTATTATTTTTGAGAGAGAGAGAGAGAGAGAGAGAGAGAGAGAGAGAGAGAGAGAGAGAGAGAGAGAGAAAGAGAGAGAACTGAACTGAGGGAGCTCCCAGTTCAGCATATGGGTCCACACAGGCCCGGGGCTGGGATTTGATCCTCGGTCCCTGGGGCTGCAAAGTGAGCGCCTAACCCACTGAGCCATCCCAGCTTCCCCTAATTTGATTTTCAATAATGAAAATGTTTAACAACTGGGGAGCATCCGAGAGGAATGACAAAGGTCTGGTGGGCTCTGTGGGTAGATTAGTTTCTAATCAAGCTCAGAACTCAGTGTGTAGCTATGGCGAGGCTTAGGCTATGACCTTCATCACACTGTCTTTATGGGATTCAGTCTGCGGTTAATGTTCGGGCTCAGTATGTGACCTGAGAAAAGCCGAGCGTCTCTCTTGGTGAAACAGATTGACCCCCGCACAACGGGAGCCTTAAACCCAGGTCTCTCCATTAAAAAACCCGGGAATCAGCTCATGGAACTCAGGCTAAACTCAGAGTTACCGTGGATTTCCCCCCGTCTTCTGGGCAAAGCCTCTCCTCCTGTCATCTCCGAATCTGCCACTAGAGGGCAGCAGAGACTTGCCTAAAAAGAAAATGTCAGAGGAAGGGAACAGGGGTTTTGAAATCTGTGCCGACTCCACCCCACCATGTGAGGGTCAGGGAAAAAACTTGCACGATCACCATGGTTCCAGGATAAACTTCTGGCTGAGGCTGCGATCGAAGGGTCAGAGGGCCAGACTGTGGAAACCTGACTGACCCTGACCCCTACCTGCCTGCCTTCAGCCCTGGCCCTGCCTCTGGCCAAAACCATGCACACCTGGATGGGGCAGGTCGCATCTGCACTTCCAGTGCTGGGCACACACCCCACACCCGCACAAACTAGTTGCTCAGTACAGGGAGCAATTCTGATGCAGTGTTCAGGAATGGTGAGCAGTCACGTGGGAATTACGAAATCGATGGGAGATGAAAGATGTGATTGTCAGAGAAGGAGGCTGAAGCCACGGAGAGGACGTAGGATTTTCTTCTTTCTACAATAGGGAGCTCCTGAGGAATCTTTTTTAAAAAAGATTAATTTTATTGTTTGAGAGAAGGTGAGAGAGAGAGAAGGTGAGAGAGAGAGAAGGTGAGAGAGAGAGAAGGTGTGAGAGAGAGAGAGAGAGAAGAAGGGAGGGCCTAGAGCAGTTTCTGAAATTGTAGATTATTAGTGGTGACATGCTTTCATTCCACACAGGTGAGTGTGGGGCTGCGTGGGGGCTGAAACTGAACTGGGGGCCTCCAGCGTAGGAGGCAAGAATCTTCACTGCCATGCCTTCTGAGCAGTTACCAGTTGTGCCGCGCTCAGCATGTGGGTTTGCACGGGCCAGGGCCAGGATTCAAAACCCACCCTCGCAGTTGCAAGGCAAGCGTACAACCTGCGGAGCTATCCCAGCATTCCCACCCCCTGAGGAAGTCTTGATCTATTTGGTTAGATAGAACCAAGTCACAGGAAACCTACTATCTCAGCTCTTTGACAATCTGTTATTGAGAATCCAGCACGCGCGCGCGCGCACACACACACACACACACACACACACACACACACACAGGTGCATGTGCACACACATTAAATTTGGAGAGTATTTCAAATTTACAGAACAGTGACAAGTATAGTAGGAGGAACACATTATCCTTTTTTAAAAGTCTAGAATCACCTATTGTAAATCGTTGATTTGCTTTATCATTTCCCTTCTCCCTCTCTCTATTATTTATTATTCCTGAACCACTTGAGCATAAGTTGCATACATTGTGACTCTTTGCCTATAAATACTTCAGTATGTATTTTTGAAAGAATTATTTTCTCGGGGAAGCTGGTATGACTCAGCGGGTGGAGTGCTTGCTTTGCAGCCCAGAGGTCTGAGGATCGAGTTCCCGTCCCGGCCCATGTGACCCCATATGCTGAACTGTGGTGTGCTTCCCATGTTGGGGGCCCCAGCTCAGTTCCTACTGGGGCAAGCTTCCATGGAGGAGGCCCCGGGTTTCGCCCCTGGCTCACGGGGGCGTGCTGCTCGTGGGGGAGGCCCTCAGCCAGGTTCCTGCCCTGCACGGCCCCTGCCCACCTGTGTGCAATGAAATTGTCAAAAACTAATAACCTACAACTATGGAGACTGTTCTGGGCCCTCCCCCTTCTCTCTCTCTCTCTGTCTCTATCTCTCTCTGTCAAAATAAATCTTAAAAAAAAAGAGAGAATATTTTCTTACATAAATATGACAGTTATCCACTTGATACAATTCTTCCTATCAATTATTGACCGTGTAGGTAGAATAATGGTCCCCCAAAGACATCCATTGTCCTAAATAAATTTGTGTTGTTTTAAGCCACTAAATTTGTGATAATTTGTTATAGCAGTGATAGAAAACCAATACTTTCATCAATTCTGACCATTTTGCGATTTTGCCAGTTGACCTAGTAATGTCCTTCACAACATTCTCTCTGTAGTACCTGGTCACACATTATTTACTTGTCATTTCTCGTCAGTCGTCTATCATGGGGAACAGTTCACCATTCTTCATGTTTTATGAGTGACATTTCTGAAGATGCTGTACCCCCCTGCCCTGCTCCTTTTTCAGTGGGATGCTGTTCCTCCTGGGTTTGTCTGATGTTGCCCAGGGACTGGATTCAGTGGCTGGAGCACTGCGTAGGTGAGGTTCTGTTCTTCCCGGTAGCGTTAGGAGGCACTCGATGCCCATCAACCTCTCACTGCGGGTATTCACTTGACCCCAGAGTGGTGGTGTTAGTACTGGGTGCCACCACAAAACATCCCATGTGCTGGGAACTGGTACAGTTTGCATCAAGGTTTTCGTCACTCGGCTGGGAAATGGGCCCCGGGAGATCAGTGATCCCCAGTGCCTGCCTTTGAGCACAACACAGCCTCCCAAGAGGCTGCCTGGCGACCGGGAAGCCAGACAAGTAGCCATTCTTTCATTCGTGCACTCACTCTGCGCATACGGACTGAGCACCTGTGGGCCTGGGTTCGGGTACAAATGTGGGCAAGAGAGAGCTCGTACTTACCTTCACGATGCTCACAGTCCAGTGGAGAAGATGGTTGAATAAGGCTGCTGTGTCCCGAGCACCTGGACCTATACCTGTCACATACTAGCTGCTCGGTAAGTAGGCATTGACTAACTTGCTAAACACCAGAGCAGCATCAGCCTTTCATGGAAGGCTATGTTGCCCTCCTCCCTTAGCTGGTGGGGAAACTGAGGCTTAGAGGATACAGCCCTCTGTGGCCTGACCAGGCGGCCTTGGAAGTTAAGTCCCAATGCTCCCAAGCAGAGTGGGCCAGCAGGTTGGAGCTTCCTGTGTGTGAGCAGGTGGGGGCTGGCTCCTCTCCAGAGGAGCTCTCCCCCCACCTTCCTGCTGGGCTGGCTCCTCTCCCTGCCCTGCTCTGCTCCCCCTGATTGGGCCTGTAGTTATTTAGTCCGTGATAATATTGCATTTACTTTCATCTCTGAATTGCATCGAATGTCGCCAGTGACATATAGCTGACACACAAGGAGGAGGCTGGCATTTTTAGTTTGTCAGCGTATTATAGAAGTAGAAGCGGATTTCGTTGGGGTGTCTAGTTTATTGTTAATTAGAAGGAGCCAGCAAGATCTCCTCAGTGAGCAGGTGGATAAGCCCTGCCATAGCTCCTGCTTCAAACTCACTTCAACCCCCTCCCTAAAATTAATGAGGCCCTGCCAGTTTTCCCATTGTGACGGGGATTCCTTTCAGAAGTTTGGGGAGCAAATGACAGAGTGAGCTGTTCTCCATCGGCGTGTCTCTTTTATATTTCAATTATGCCCTGACAACTTAGTGTTTTTCTCCTTTACAACTGAGATATAAAGTGAAAGGAAAACAGTCAGATTTAGATAGCAACTCACATTCGTTCAACATGTACTCATCAGCTAATCTTTATTGGATGCTTACTAGCTGGCCGACCTCAGGCAAGTTCCTTAACCCCTCTGCCTCAGTTTTCTCATTTGTTAACAGGAGGGTAATAATAATCCTGCCTCACAGGGTTGGTTGTTGTGAAAAGTAAATGAATTTAAATATTCAAAGTGCTTAAACGAGTGCCTGGCTGCACATAGGTGGCACTGTATCCCCTTCTGCAACCACCAGTAGCATTACTATTATTCCGATCAGGGTGGTGGGCACTGAGGCGGCGCTGAGCTGTGGGAGCCACGCCCCCTTCCTCAGAGTCCAGCGTTATTTCAGGATGCTATAATTATGGGGCCTGAAGGTTCTGTGATTTAACATTTTCAGGATTCTCTGAATTCATGGTCCTGACATGCTATGGGTCTATATGATTCGAAGGTTCTGTGATTTTTAGTGCCAAGAGGTGATCTGAAGTGATAAACGTTGGCTTGTTGCCCACCAAACCCATTTCCTTCCTTCTGGGCATACAGACTATTTTTACAGCCTCCCTTGTAGTTAGGGGTGGCCGTGGGGCTGCGTGCTGGCCACACCTAACCAGGCTGCAAAGGTAGTGGGAGGTAAGGGAGAGAGACACACAGCACCCTGTCCTGTCTGCACGGAAGCCTCTCCCCTTCCTCTCTATTTGGCAAACTAGAGCTCCCAGCTCCTCCTCCAGGATGCCTTCCTTCATTCCCCCAGGCAAAGTTAGCTGCTCTTTCCTCTATGGCATAGAGGGCCGCATTAACTATCAAACAGCAGTTTGGGGGCTGACTACACACTCGAGGTCCAAATAAAAAAGAATCAAAACATAGATGTTGTTTTTAATTATTTATTTAATATTATTTTATTCAGATAAAAAGGTCTCCTTGGGCCGGATGAGAGGGCCTCACGGGCCGCATCTGGCCCGTGGGCCGTAGTTTGGAGACCCCTGCTCTATGCCTCAGTTTCTTCATCTGTAGAAGGCAGCTGCCTGTTCACGGGGCTGCCGTGAGGTTTCAGTGAGATGCCACACATAACACGCTCAGACAGGACTGGGCTGTAGTGAGCACCCCGTTCTGTGAGCTGCAGCTCTCGCCCTGGGTACCGGTGTTGGTGTTATGATGGCTTGCTAGGATTCCAGTCTCCGTGGAGATGCATGGACCTTCTGCTAAAAAGACCAGTAATGAAAACCTTGGCTCCAGGAACTAATATTCAGTACTGAAGCAAAGAAAGAGGCACAGGGACTGTCCCTGGACTCTGGGACGGGTACCCGGGAGAGGCAGGAGCTGATCAGCCACCTGTTTTCCATGGAGGAGAGCACTTTTGAGCGAAATCATGAAATGTCTTCTAACCCAGCCCTCCAGCAAACACTCAACCCAGGTCCCTGAAGAGCATAGTCAGGTGCTTAGTGGAAACCCGCAAAGGAGAGCCTGTGAAACCTGGTGCCCAGCTAGTTGACATGTAAAGAAGCTGAAATTCAGAGAGCAGACGTTTCCTCCCAACGTCACACAGCCACGAACTGTCCGAGCTGGGTTGGGACAGTCATCTCCAGGTCTTTCCCTTGGTCTTGCTCAGGGCCCACATGGGTGAGGGCAGCAGCTGCAGAGCTGGAGGACTCAACAGTGGTCTTCCAGCTGGTGGTGTGGGCAGCGCTGGATGCCACTGAACAGAAATCATAAGCCTCCCCAGGGACCAAGGGGTCTCATGGACTCACCCTCCCTGCTCCAGATGGCCTTCCCCTCCAGCTAGCTGCAGATCAGTGCTTGTTAGCACAGGCTGTGCACACTGAGCAATTGTTCCATGTAAATAAAATGAGAGGGCAGGTCCTGTCACCGGGCCAGTCCTCTGCGCCTTGGAGCAAGACGCTTCCAATGGGAAGATGTTGAGATACTGAAGGGTTCTCCCTGAGGTGCCATCTAAACAGCAGACAGCTGTATAGCTGCATCCCGTCTTTCCCCTGTCGGGTGGGCGAGCTGGGCCGGACGGCAGGCTGGGCGAAGGGGGCTTTCTGTGCTGGGATTGTCAGCACGGGGGGGAAGGCCTGTGACAATTTTAGAGAGGCTTTCCAGCTTGTATAGGATCTCCAGAAGGGAGAGAGGCTGAAACACGTGCTGATTCTTTGATGGCGGAGTCTAAGATAGAAGCTGAAATATTCCTGTGGCCTCCTTAACGTGAGGATGAAATGTGTGACAGTATCTGTCCTGCTGTTGGCCTTACGGGGGCTCCCAGCTGTGGAGCCGCCATGAGGTACAGCACACACTGCCGTTTTCACAAGGGTCCTCTCTGGAATCGCACTGAATCCCTGGCTAGTCTGTGGTCATTCTCTCAAACACCTGTGTATTGGAGGTGGCCTCAGTGACAGAGCTCTGACTGTGTGCGAGCGCTTCCCTCACCTGTGGTCATTGCAAAGTCAGAAGGTACGTGGACAGCTGACCTCTGAAGAATGGTGAGCTCATAAATAACCTCAGGAATGTGTCTGGAGACAGGACAAGAAAGTCAGGAGGAAACCCAGGCAACAGGAGGGAGGGGAGACTATGGGATGGCCCGGAGTCACGTGATTGGCGGCAGCGGTGCAGAGAAGGGCACAGGTTTTCTGTAGAGACACAGCTGGGCTGCGGTCTCAGACCTGCCACTTTTGACTGTGAGGCTGGGAACGTCACTTCATCCCTCTGAACTTCAGTTCTCTTGGGGGAGTAGGTAATAGTCCCTGCCTTATAAAGAGGATATGAAATCCAGCAACCAATGGATGCTGAGTAAATACTGGTTTTTATCTCCTCCGGTGACAGCTGTTTAATCTAACATTGCTTTGCTGTATTTGTTTTCTATTTTTGTTACATAAAACATTTTTTTAAATTAAAAATAGAGCTAGCACACACTTTATATTAGTTTCAGGGGTACATCATAGTTATGCAACGTTTATGTACCTGAAGAAATGACCACCATCACAAGTGCAGCCAGTGTCTGACACTGTACTGAGCTGTCACGGTATTGCTGACTGTGTCTCCCACGCGGTACGTTACAGCTCCCGGACCTGCTTGTTGTAAACTGGGAAATCCGGACTTCTGGTTCCCCGTCACCTTTTCTGCCCTTTTCTTTTTTAAAAAGATTTATTTTATTGTTTTGACTGACAGAGAGAGAGAGAGAGAGAGAGAGGGGAGGGCCCAGAGCAGTCTCCGTCGTTGTCCGTCATTAGTTTCTGATGTAGTTTCGCTCCTCAGGGGGGCGCGGGGCTGCGGGCGGGGGCCGAGCCAGGGGCCCCCATATGGGAAGCATGCCTGAAGCGGGCGTTCTTTTAAACAAATAACCTAACCTACCTGAACATTTTTAACAAAATGTTGACATCATTAAAAATACAATAATTACACAAGTATTTTAAGTAGAATGTTCTATTGATGTATAAACTACATAGAGAAAATCCACTATATGTGTATCGCGTGGTGAATGTTCACAAAGCCCACCACCTTTGTCACCAGAGGTCAAAATACAGGGCACGCCAGCATGCCAGCAGCCTCCCTGTTCACAGAGCACTTCCACTGTCCTTCAAACCCTAAGGGTTTCAGCAACACAGTCAAGCGAGACTCAGGCCAGCGCCGTGGCCCCGGGAGCCCGGCCCTCAGAACAGTGATTTCAGACAGACACAGCACAGCCAGTTCCTCGATGACTTCTCCCGTCGGTTACGCTTCTCGTAGGTTTTATGGCTAGATTTCTAAGTCCTCCTTGTGTCTCTTCATCGTCACGTTGGCCGGGTGATGTAGGCACAAGAGGCGGCTCGTTATTTCTCCCACTTTATAGATCAAGAACCCGAGGTTTGGAGCAGTGGTATGATATCTCCAGAGTCACACAGGTACTTAATGGTCAGTGAAGAAAAAGCAAGGAATTTGTATGTGCCAGGTTCTCTACCTAATTTATGTCCTGTAAACCTCACAACAGCTCCAAAGGAAGCTGTGGTCCAGAGAGGCTTAGTAACTTGCGCAGGTCACACAGCAGGTGAGTGGTAGAAGCTGAGATGTGAACAGTCTTCTGGAATCTACAACCCAGGACCACTCACCCAACACTGAGGCCGTCCCTCCCCCAGAGCCTGAGACGGCCTCACACACAGTCCTTTAGGGCCACCCCAGCCCCTTCCAATGAGCAGCCCATTCAGTCCATGGGAACACAGTCGCCGGGCACCTGCCCTGCTCAGACCGCAGGACTGAGTCCCCAGTGTCCAGCACCAGGCCTTTCCCCAGGCACTGAGGTTTGTGGGTGGGAAGGACGGTCCCCACCTGCGAACCCCAGAGGCGGGCAGAGAGGCAGGGAGGACGTTCTCCAGAGCATCTGCCTGGCAGCCTCTGCCCCTCCCAACTCTCCCTTCTTTCTTCGCTACTCCTTCTCCCCTCCTTTGCTTGCCTCCCATGCCGTCCTCCTTCCCTTCTCCCTCCACCATCACCCCCTTCTCTCTCCTCCCTTCCCCTCAGTTTTCTCCTCCTCTCCCCCTGCAGTTCCTCCCCTACCCCATCTCTCCCTTCCTTGCCTTCCAACCACTAGCCACCCTCGCGCGCCACCACCACTGACAGACCTGGTCCCAGAGCCTTCGCCAGTGCGGGCCCTTGTTGCAGTTGGAAGTGGCGCCTCGGCAGAGCCAGACAGGAGGCAGCGGGCAGCTGGGGCCGCCTCCCAGACCACTGCCAGCAGGCAGGCCACGCAGGCCACTGCAATTCTGCGTCGTGTCACCGGTGCCCGGTCAGCCGCCCCACTGAGCACCAGGAAGGAGAAAGAAGGAAGAACACGGGAGGAGAGACAGGCGTGCGAGTGTCCTGAGGTGCGTGAGTAAGATCCCTGAGCTTCAGCCCCTCTCAGTGGTTATTTTGTCATCGTATGCGATTTCTTCCCTCCCTCTCCGTTCCCAGCTGAACAGCGATTTCCAGAATGTGGCTCATTCGGGCCTTATAGACTAAAGCTGTGGGCAGCACGCTTCTCTCAGAGGAGACACCACATAAGACAATGCACTGATGTGGCGGAACGGGAGATGGAGGCAGCGTGTCACCTTTAGCCGCGTGACCTTCAGCGCAGCCTTTAGCCTCTGTGGGCATCGGTTTCCTCCTCCCCTAGGTGGGGCTACATAGTAGCTACCTCAGAAGCGTGGTGCAGACGAAAGGAGTTACTGAGTGAAGCCCCTCTCGTGCCAGGCACATACTAAGCGGTCGATCAGCGCTAATCAGCGCTGTCATGCTGAGCGGTGCCCCAGCTGTGTGTCCCTGCGAAGCACCGTGTCCCTGGGGGTCGCGGAGCTGCCGGCTCAACACTCTCAGATTGCACTTGGGCTAGGACCGCAGCTCACCTTCCATGCCTCTGGGTGTCACATGCTGTTGGCCCAGAGCGCTCGTTCCCTCTTTCTTCTTTTGGAGAATTTCTTCTGTGCATCTTTAAGACTCAGTGGGAACGCCACCTGCTCTGGGAAGCCCTCCCGCCTCCTAGACCCTCTTTGTTCCGTGTACCCCTGGCATGTGGTGCAGAACCTCTACGTGGAGAAGCTGAAGGGCTCTCCAAGTCCAAAGTGCTGTAGTGTCTCAATACATGTTTCCTGTGTAGCGCTCGCATATGAGGCCCCTGGAGCAGGACGCGCATTGATTGTCAATTCCTTGACCAACAATCCACCACAGGTAGTTACAGAGGACCCTCTGTGAGCCAAGGACCAAGGACTGAGTCCTTCAAGTTTTAATCTACAGCTGAAGAATTGCTTATGTCAAGAAATAGTCTATGGGGAAGCCGGGATGGCTCAGCGGGTTAAGCACTCAATTTGTAGCCCTGGGGACAGAGAATCGAATCCCAGCCCTGACCCATGTGGACCCAGATGCTAAACTGGGTGTGCTTCCAATGCAGGAGGCCCCCAGCCAGGTTCTCACCCCCTGGTTTGGCCCCTGGCTTGTGGGGGCGTGCCTTCCATGCGGGAGGCCTTCAGCTCAGTTCCCACCCCGTGCAACCCCCGCCCACCTGTGTAGAACAAAACCATGTTGAAAACTGATGATGCATAATATGGAGACTGCTCTGGGCCCTCCCCCTTCTCTCTGTCTCTGTCAAAAACAATTTTAAAAATAAAAGAAAGAAAGAAATAGTCTGTATCAAACCTCAAAAATGTCAGATGTTTGGTAGAGAACTGAACTCGCAATATCCTCACTCCTACAGTGCCTTTGTTCTGCTCAGCCCAGCTTCTAAGACACACACACAGAGAATGAAAACACAGAAATGCAGCCAACCTTGTAACAACAGCACAATAAATATAGTCAATAATATTGTAATCACTAGGTCAGATGGGTACTAGCTTTGCAGGCCAGAAGGAATTGTCAGGAATTATTCGAAGTGATAAAAAGCAAGGACCTAAAACCAAGATTATTCTATCCAGCAAAGCTTTTATTTAAAATCAAAGGAAAGATAAAAAGCTTCCCAGACAAGAAAAAGCTAAAGGAATTCATCATTACCAAACCAGTATTATTACAAGGAATGTTTGAGGGATTTCTTTATGACAGGAAAAAAGATCAAAATTATGAATAATAAAATGGCAATAACTACATATCTATCAACATTTACTTTCAGCGTAAATAGATTAAATGCTCCAATCAAAAGACATAGGAGGACTGAATGAATAAGAAAATAAAACCCTTACGTATGCTGCCTACAAGAGACTCACTCCAGGTTGAAAGATGACACATATAGACAGAAAGTAAAGGGATGAGAAAAGATATTTCATGCAAATGGAAACAAAACAAAACAAACGAACGAACGAAAAAGGAGGGATAACAATACGTATATCAGACAAATTAGACTTTAAAACAAAGGCTGTAACAAGTAACAAGGAAAGACCCAGTAATCCCACTTCTGGGTATTTATTCAAAGAAATCCAAAATGCTACTTGAGGGGACATGTGAATTTATATGTCCACTATGTTTGCAGTGGCCAAGATGTGGAGGCAACCTGTCTGTGGACGGATGAACAGGTAAGGACAAGGCGGTGCACATATATGATGGTACAGTGCTCGGCCATGCCAGGGAATGGGTTCTTGTCGTCTGTGGCCGCAGGGATGCACCTGGGGGGCACTGTGCTGAGTGGAGTGTCAGACAGAGAAAAACAGACTCAATGTGACTTCACTTACATGTGGAATCTAAGGAACAAAATAAACAAACAAAACAGAAACAAACTTAGATACAGAGAATGTTTTAGTGGTTGCTAGATGAATGGGGGCTTGGGGGTGAGTGACAACAGGGGAGGGATGAAGTATAAGTTGGTTCTCACACAGTGCTCATGTGGCTGTAGGTTATAGCATACTGAACAAGTCAGTAATATTACAGTCACTCTGTATGGTGTCCGATGGCATTTATCAGGATGATAGATGGGGGTTGGGGGGCAGGGTGAAAAAGGTAAAGAGATTGATACATATTAATAGGCAGTTAAAAATAGTCACAGAGATGTGAAGTAAAGCATAGAGATTACAGTAAAAACTATGCATTGTGCCAGGTGGGTACTAGACTAGTTAGGGGAGCACTTCTTAAATTATATAAATATCTAACCACTATGCTAAACACCTGAAATTAATATAAAATAATATGGAATGCCAACTGTAGTTGAAAAAATAGGGGAAGCCAGGATGGCTCAGTGGGTTGAGTGCTCATTGCAGCCCAGGGGTGTGAGGATCGAATCCCAGCCCCCGCCCGTGCAGCCTCCACATTTTCAGGAAATGTCTTCCAGAGAGGAAAAGAGTTTTGTTCAGGGTTACCCAGCTGCAAAGAGCTGTCACAGTCAGCAGGCTGCACTCCAAGCCAGTCCTGTGAGGCCTTCCTTTCTCCGTCATGAGTCCCCACGTGTCCCCTGGGCAGCTCTGCCTTGCCTGGTGCACCTGTGTTTCCTGCCGCCTCCCCCCCGCGGCTCAGATTTCCTGCTGGGAGGAGAGAGTACCTTTTTTCCCCTCCTCAAGATGACTCTGTTCTTGTGGCCATAGATTACTCCTGACACCTAATTAGTGCATATCATTGTGCCATGAAGTGATGATTGGAGGTGTCCTGTCCCAGAGCTGAGCTCATAAAGTACGCGTTCTTTTTGTTTTCCTCCTCTGCCTTTGTCTGGGAGAAAAGACAGCAAATGTATTCCAACTTTTCGGAGGAACTTGAAAGCACAGGAACAGAGGAGTTTTAGAGGTGGGTGGTTTTAAAAATACCCTGCAGAGGCAGGAGGCCCTAACCCTGCTGATTTTGTGTGGCCCACAGGAAAAATGAAGACCTCGGTGAAGATGCTGACTCCTAACCTTTGTTTCTCTGCCTTTGTTGGCCTGGCAAACTCCATCCTTTCTTCCCTTCCTTTCCTCTGTCCTCCCCCCCCCTCCACCCCAGGCCTCTCTAAGAAAGCACTGGAGTGTGGTGGAAAAGTGCCCCATTCGAATGTCATCCAGACTTGGGTTCAAATCTCATCTCTGCAGCCCACCAGCCCTGTGACCTTGGGTAAGTTATGACACCTCTGGAGTCTTGGTTTCATCACCTGTAAAATGGAGAAATGCAATCCCTCCCCCTATCTTATCTGGTGACTATGAGGATTAGATAACCCAGCCTTGGAGGTAAAGCACTTACAGAGGGCCTGACACAGAGGAGGGGCTCGGCCAGCGTCTGCTCCTTGGCCTTCCCTCCTCTCCGCTCTCCCGAGGCGTCTGAGAGCCTCTTCCTACCTGATCAAAACGCCCCTTTGCCTACACGCTGGGGCTGCGATCAGGAGCCAGGAGGAGAGAATCTGATCAAACTGGTTGGTCGTAGGGGAGATGGCCTGGTAGCCTTTGAGCCCTCTGAGTGGTGGGAACACGACATTTGGAAAGAGCAATCTTATCATTGGGAGGACACCAAAAAGCGTGCCTGGTCCACCACACACCCCTCACACAAGCTCCCTGCCCATGGCTTTCCAGCCTCTTGCCCACCGCTCATGGAGTGAGTGGTCTGCCTCCTGAGCTCCACCTGTAGTGTTCACCCCCTTGAGGCCTCATGCCGGGCACATTTCCTCGGGACTATGGGTGTGGTTCTTTTCAACCTAGATAACTTGTGAGTCCCAGACACCCTGCCAGCGATTCCCAGCCTTCCATAGGGGACTTGAGGACTCCCCGGTGGGGATGAAGAGAACGGCAGCCCCAGGGGGCCCTGACTCCATTTCACCTCTGCCTGGCTCAGCCCAGACCCCGCCTCATCCGAGAGCCTCCCTCAGCCTGGGGCTGAGGTACTTGTCTCCTGCTCTGGGATCTCTCTGTATTGGACTCCTGCCTTTAGTTAGCGCTTCTCTCAGTCGCCCAGGTCAGTGGCTTTGTACGGATCTGGGACACTCACCGGCCTGGGGTCCTGGTTCTGAGTAGCCTGCATATTCCTCAGGCCTGTTCACTATCTGTCCTAGGCTGGCAGCTTCAAGGGGGAAGTGGCTGGGCCAGCCTGCTCACTGCTGTACTCAAGGCACTCAGTCCAGTGCCTGGCACACAGTAGGTGCGCAGTAAAGAATCATAACAACACTGACCTAGGGCTTACTATGTGCCAGGCACCATGCTGAGCACTTCACAGCGATCAGCTTGTAAAATTCTCGCAGTAATCTTATAACATGGGTGCTGTTATCAGCCCGCTACAGTGTGGCGAGTAAGAGTAGTGATCCTGGCACTAGATTATCTAGATTTTTGTCTTATCTCCACCATTTATTTCCTGTGTCACTTTGGTTCAATTAGTGAACCTTTCTGTGCCTCCTTGTTGAATGGGGATAACTACCTACTTCATAGTAGGGTTGCTGTGTGGTTAAATGAGTTCATATACATAAAGTGTCTACACAGTAGCTATTATCTCCATTTTGTGGTGGCAAAAATTGAGACACAGAGAGTTGTGGTAAGTTGCCCAAGTCCACACAGCTGAGAAGGGACGAAGGTGTGACTGAGACCCAGGTGGTCAGGTTCTGGAGTCAAGGCTCCGAACCACTGCACGGCCCGGCTCTTGCTGAAGACCAATGTGAGGGCCTGGCTGCCTCGTGGAAGCAGGTGGCCGTCTCTCCTCATCTGAAACCTGTGGCCGAGAAAGATGTTTAGGCCTCGTCCGTTTTCTCCGTGTAGGAGCAGCACGTACCCCTGCTGGCTGACACGCTGGGTTGGAGGGTCTCACCCTTTCCTAGGGGGCTCAGTCAGTGTGTGCGGGTGCGCTTGCGAGAAAGCAGTTTGTGCTGGGGGAGCTGCAGCCGGCCCGTCCCCCTGCGGGATTCTTCCTCTGGCCAGCAGGGGTCAGCCGCGGCCTCTGTGAGCCTTAGGCGGCGGCTAAGGAACTACCTCGGGACTCCGAGCAGAAGGACCCTTGGAGGTCACGGGCCCTCAGCTGGGCTGAGTCCCTAGAGTGGGGGGAGGCCCTGCCCAAGGTCACAGAGATCGGGACCGCAACGCCCACCCCTTGTCCTTGGCTCGTCCTTGATGCACAAGAGGCCAGTTCGAGGGGCTCTGGGCAGCAGGAGGTTTGGTTGGGCCGCTTAGAGAGTGACACAGAAAGTCTCATCCCAGTCCCGGTTGTAGCAAGGACGTACTGTGTGACCTTGGGCAGGTCGTCGCCCGATCTAGCCCCAGCTTCTGTCCAAAGAGGGGCCCCAGTGGCTGATGCCTCCAGTGATTCTAGAGAGGGTCCCTCGGCCATTACAGCGCCCCCCGGTCATGGGATGTCGACAGTCGGCCCCATTTGGGTCGGAACCTGCACTTAAAAGCCTCGCGAGCGGGGGTCCCAACCCCTTTCACGGAGGACAGCGCGGGCCCGGCTGGGCGCTGGGCGGCCGGCGTCCAGCAGGGGGCGGTGCTGCACCGTGCGCGGCTTCCCTGCCTGCCCTCCCGAGGACAGTGTGGAAGCGACGGGAGGCGCAGGGGCCGTGGCTGGCGGAGCCCGACCGCGCCCGCGGGACCATCGCGGGACCGATTCGGGGACTCGGTCTGGGGCATCCGGGGGTGGGGCGAGTCATCGGGTTTCTGGAGTTGTGTGTGGGTGTGGGTGTGAGTGGCACAGGGGCAAAGGGGTACCAGGCCTCATTGTGTGACCTTGAAAGGTCACCGCCCCTGTCTGGGCCCCAATTTTCTGTCTCCGCAAGGAAGTTTATTGAAAAGCCTATGAGATATTGCATGTGAAAATGTTTTAGCAAATCTGAGGCCCAAGGCCAAATGCAAATACATTTTTTTTTTTTTATTGAAAAGTAGCCATACCCTCCTCACCCAATCTATCCTTCCAGTTCCACACCCTGGTAGCAACCATTTTAGCTGTTTTCACCTGTGTTTTATGATGTTTACCTACATATTTCAAAGCAATGGGCATACACAGCTATTTCTTAATTTACCAACTTCAGACATTATCTGTTGTCTGTCTTCCTGTTGGAATAAATAAGGAGTTTAACTGTTTTCCAACCCCATCCATCTGCCCAGTATATCTGGAGCACCATTTTTAGGTAACTAGGGATTGATCAGCATTTCTATTAAGAAAAAAATGTGGCTCTTCCTTTTCCCAAAAGCTCTGTCATAACTGCCCTCCGCCTCTCATCCTATAGCAGCTTTTGCATGTTTCACACTCTGCCTCAGGCTCCCTTCCCCTGGGGAGTTTCATCCCAGACTGCAGCTGTCCGCAGGGCTTTCTACCCGTCCCTTTCTCGGTCCTGTCTCTACTTGTTTACTTCCTTCTTTTGGAAACTCCAATCGCTTCCTAAGACATTGGGCAGGGGAGGGAATTTTTCATATATGTGGACTTAATCTGTATTCTGTCTTTGCACTTGACCGATAATTCATCTAAAATTAGAATTCTAGGTTGAAAATTCTTCTTCTTCAGAATATCTGGGGAAGCCAGGATGGCTCAGAGCGTTAAGTGCTCGCTTGCTTGCTTGCTTTGTAGCCCTGGAGACTGAGGATCAAATCCCGGTCCTGACCTATGTGGACCCATATGCCAAACTGGGGTGTGCTTCCCATGCAGGAGGCCCCCAGCCCAGTTCCCGCCCTGCTCGGCCCCTGCCCACCTGTGTGGAATGAAACCATGTCGAAAACTGATGAAGTTTAACTATGGAGACTGCTCTGGGCCCTCCCCCTTCTCTCTGTCTCTCTCTGTCTCTGTCAAAAACAATAAAATAAATCTTAAAAAAAAAGAAAAAAGAAGAATATCTATACTCTGCTCCACTGTCAATTGTACCTAGCATTACCATTTCGAAACTTCATGCCTTCTGATTCCTATTTATATGTAACTTTTTTTCTCTTGCTGTATGGACTTTCTAAAGGTGTTCTCTTTACCCTTGAAATTCTGGAATTTCACAATACATGTGACATGTTGGGGACTTTGTCATTCCTGTGCTCAGCCCTGGGTGGCCCTTTTCAATCTGGAGACTTGTGTCTTTCAGTTTCATGAAACACTATTTTTTCTTTAATAATCCCCTCTCTGTTTCCTCTCTAGAATTGCTGTGAGTTGGGTCCTGGGCCTCCAGGACTGACCTTCAGGTCTCTTTTCTCATACTTCCCAGTCCTTGTCTTTCTACCTTCTAGATTATTTCCCTGACTTGATGTCCCATTGCTATTTATTTAATTTTTTATTTCAGCTATCACATTTTTAATTTCCAAGAGTTCTTATTAATTCTGTTGTGCCCCCTGTGCTTATAATATAGATGCAGCCTCTTTATCTCTCTGAGAATATTAGTGATTCCCCCTCCTGTTCCCTGACTCATCTCTGTCTTCTCCAGTTTCCCCATTTTGTTTGGTTGGTTCACTGTGGTCTCTCTCTGGCTCTTCGTCCCTCCTCATGTTGGAAGTTTTTCTAGCATTTCATGGTCCTAGGCTTTCTTTGTCTTCAGTTAAGGAGAAGCGTTCAAGAAGTTGACTGGCATTGGATGTCCTGTGAAGGCAGGTGGGTTGTTTTCCACTTGGGTGAACCAGGCAGGGTCTGGCCTTTTGGTTGGGGGCACATAAATATCAGCAAGAGTTCTTTTCTCTGACTGATCTGCTTCTCCAGTAAGGCAGGATGGATATGGTTAAGAGTATGGATTCTGGAACCAGACTCCCCAGCTCTGCCACTTACTAGCTGCATGGCCATGGGCAAGTCACTTACCCACTCTGTGCCTCAGTTTCCTATCTGCAAATTAGACCTAATAAGAATACCACCCCACAGGGTGCTGAGTTTATGTACATAAAGCTCTTAGCCTGGCATACAGTGACAGGTCTGGGGGCGGGTGTCTCTGCCTATGTAGTCACATTCTTTACAAAGTAGAGAAGAGGGCTTTGGCAGAGTCTCAGTTAATCCTCCTGATTTCAGCTCTTTCCAGCCTCAAAAATCTTATCTCCTACCTCCTAGCTTCCTTCTTGGCTCTGCCAGGCAGTTGATTGTCTTTGCATTGGTACACCTTCTGTGGGTTTTATCTGACACAGTAGAAACTATTTTCAGTTTTGTTAATAAAAAAATGGTTTCAAGCAAGCAATCATTAAAAAATGAAACACATATTGTATGCATTTTATTTTAACCTATAATATACAAATGCTTATTTCCTTTCCTTTGAGTATGGGTCTGTTAACTAGAATTCTATGCATAAAGTCTTTCTTGCACAAGCCTCACTACATAAAGCATTGTCTATCATTTCTGGTTCGGCTTCTTTATAGTGCAGTTAAAACTTAAATGAACTTATGGAACAATCTGAGTGCAGGTTCCTTCTAGATTTATATAATTTCCTCCCAATCTGTTACAATTGCTTGTAACTCATCCGAACATTTTTTTTTATAAAATAGCAATCTGCTTTCACTGAGTCTTTCAAGACATTCATCTTAGTTTAAGAAAACATTTCTCCCGTTACAATCATATTTTATTGGTTTATTAGTATTAAATTGAATCACATAATCACAAAGACAAGTCTGAACAGGTTTGGGAATAAGCCATTGTTGTTGGGAAAGCAGGTGGATTAACTGGAGATGTGTAGGGCATTCCAAGGGGCCTCTTACCAGACGGGGCTTTTCAGCCCATGAGCTTTGTAGAGAGAGTGGCGAGCACAGCTATTCCGAGAGTGCTCCCTTGTTGGTGGTAGAACGTGAGCACTTAGGTTGTGCTGTTGACTCTTGCTACTCTGCAAAATAAGTACTGTTCACTCCCCCACCCCCTTTCCATCTTATAGAACTCTCTCATCCGCTCACGACTCTTCGTCCTTTCTTCCTGTCCTCTGGGTTAATATCTTTTCCTTACTATCATTTTGAGGGGCAGGGGTGTAAAGAGGGAGAAAAGATGAGCATTCAAGTTCAAGCTGCCATTTTATCCAGACAGTTCTCTCCTATGTAAGACTCCCAACATCCAGCAAGTGGCGGAGCCTGTTATTCTCTGCACAAAGGTCACACGGCTGTGAGTGACAGGAGCAAGTTTCAAACTCAGGTCTGTCAGAGGCTGCAGTGGAGACTGTGGTGCTTGGCTTAGATCCTCCGCAGGGCTGACACACCGTCCCCCGTCTGCTGGGAATGGCTGCTGGTGGCACACTGGCCGTGCCCTTGGCTGTGGGACCTGCCTCACCCTAGCATAGGCTTCGTCTCAGAGGGTCACCACGGCCTGTGACTGGCTGATGCAAGGATATAAAAGCCCAACGCTGTTCCCTCAGCTTAGGACAATTCTGAGGGGCCACCCCAGCTCCAAAGCTCCTTGTGGGGTCAGCTGAGACATCAGTTGCAATTCATTGTGGGTCAGCTTGTCCCTCTGCCCAGTTACAGGTGTGACTGCAGAGTGCACTCGCCAGAAAGACTTCTGCACACAAGTCCTCACTTCAGAGTCTGCCTCTAAGGCAGAGGCCACGGCTGCTGGTGTTTTGCTGCCTCTTCGGGTAGGGGAGACCCCGGGCTCCTGGCTCTCTGGGGCAGGATTCATCAGGGGGAGGAAAACTGGGCTGAGTGTTGTCGCAGAACTCAGGACCTAGCAGGGGCTGACATGCCTGCAGGGGGGACAGGGATGGCACAAGCCCCGATGAGCTGGGAAGTCAAGGGGGTGGGCAGGAGGCGGAGCCCGCAGGCTATGCAGGTCTGGGTCCCCGAGGGACTCGGAGTTGGTGGGGAGTCATCGGGGGTTTTACACAAGGAGCAACTGGTCAGATCTGTGACTGAGTACGATGAACTTGACTCCAAGATGCAGAGGAGGGGACAGCTGGGAGCAGTGGGGGCAGTGAGGAGGCTGACCCAACAGTCCAGGAGAGAGAAGGTGAGGCCGGGGCCAGGGCAATGCGGACGCAGAGTGACTGGCCGCTCCCCACCCAGCACCCCAATCCCTACGACCTTGCTCTTTTTCTGTACTTTCTAACATGCCACCAACACGGACGGACTTGTTTGGGTTATTATCTGTCTCCCTGCACGACAATGTACACTCCACAAGGCTGGGGATGTTGTGTGCTTGATTCATTGATATGTTCCCCACAGCAGAAGGGTGTCTGGCACAGGGCAGGTGCTGCATAGATAATGATGGATGGATAGATGGACAGAGGAATGGGGGTCCTGGAGAGCTGTGGGCGGCTGGGACACGGCATAGGGGGTCCCTTGGCTTCTGTCTGGGTGGCTGGGTGGCTAGTGAGCCTCTCTGAAATGAGTTCCGGAGGAGAGGCTCTGTTGTGCAAGAGCTGAGGGGCAGGGATGGGAGACAGGGCGAGGCCCAACCGAGGACACTCAGCAGGTCTCAGCCCCCACCGACTAGACTTGTTCAATGTTGGGAGGAGCTAGGCATGGATTTTCCATAGGGTGACCAGGGGGAAGGGGTCTTCAATAGGCTATTCGTTTAAGATGTTACTTACCTGCTGCCGTCCCTTCCGGTTCCTGACCGGTGGGAGCCCTGAGCCCTGAGCCCTGAGCTCGCGGTTGGCTCTATCACAGATGCGCTCTGTGCTTGGGGGGTTACGACAACTCTTCGAGCCCCTGTCCCCCTCCATCAGGGGACATGAAGTGGTTACTCTGAGAAGCTCTCCTGGCCCCCTGCCAAGATCTCCTCCCTTCTCTGATGGTTTCCAAGGTACTGAATGCGGCATCACATCCAAGTCACCATGGGATTGGAGAAACTGTCACAGACGTGGCAGTGGCTTATGGAGAGGAAACACAGAGGAGAGAGAAGCCACTGCTTTCCTGGATTGGAAGCAGGATTGGGGCCCTCCGTGGCATGTTGGAACTTGTTTATTTGTTGAGTTTTGGTGTTCTTCTTAAATGACCCCTTGATTTCTGCTCGGGGGCTTAAACGAGGGAGTGTGGTATTGCAAAGTCAATGTGCGCAAAAACCACCTCATCGCTGCTCCTCCTGCTCTCGGTGTTGTCGCCATCCTCCACGGGCAGGGCTGTGATCCCTTCTTGCTTATTTCTTTTCTTTCTTTGGTTGCTTGGAAATATCTTTATTTTGCCTTTGTTCTTTATAAAAACTTTTATTGTGGAAAATTCAAACTCATGCAAAAGTAGAGAGAACACTATGTGGGAGACTAATGAACCCCCCCAAGTGCCTATCACCCAGCTTCAACAATTATCCACCTGTGGCTTCTTTCATCTACTGCCCACTCTCCTCACCCAATCCTGCCCCCAGATGATTTTGAAACAAAGCCCAGATAGCACATCATCAAATCCATATATATAAGGATGCATTCAAATATATAACTACAGAAATAAGCCAGTCACAAAAAGACAAATACTGTGTGACTCCACTTAGATGAGAACTTAGAGAAGTCAAATCATAGAGACAGAGTAGACTGGCAGTTGCGAGGGGGCGGGGAGGGGGAAAATGGGGAGTTGTTATTTAATGTGTATAGTTTCAGTTTTACAAGATGAAAAGTTATGGAGATGGATAGTGGTAATGGTTATACAATATTACAAATATATTTAATACCATTGAACTGTTAAAAAATGGTTAATATGATAGATTTTTTGTAATATGTGTTTTACCACAATAAAAAATTGGAAAAAATACATTATACAATGGTTTTATCATGCTTATGAAAATAAAAACTTCCTTCTCATCATCAAATATACTCAAATTATTTTACGTTAACTTATAATTTTATCTCTTTTGCAATTATTTTGATTTAGGGTCCAAATAAGTTCCATATGTTGCAATTGACTGATAGTGTCTTTTAAATCTCTTTTAGTCTGTAGTTACTCCTCCTCTTATTTCCCCCAACAATTTATTTGCTGAACAAACTGGGCTGTACATCATGTTCCCACATGTGAACTTTGCTGATTTCATCTCATGCTTTCATTTGATATGTTCACCTGTATTTCCTATATAACAACAGTAAAATCTAGAGGCTTCATCAGATTTGATTTTTGGGCAAGGAAACTTCAGAGGTGGTCGGGTGAACTTTTTTTTTTTTAAGATTTATTTTGTTGTTTTTGAGAGCGAGAGAGAGAGAGAGAGAGAGAGAGAGAGAGAGAAAGAAGGGGAGGGCCCAGAGCAGTCTCCATAGTTATTTGTCATTAGTTTTCAACATAGTTTCATTCCACACAGGTGGGGGCAGGGCTGCACAGAGTGGGAACCACTCCCACATGGGAAACACACTCTGGCTCAGCATATGGGTCTCCACAGCTGGGGCAGGACTCGATCCTCAGACTCCAGGGCTGCAAGATGAGCCCTCAACCCGCTGAGCCATCCAGGCATCCCTGAATTTTTATTAGGAGGTGCAAAAAAGTCTAATTGTCATGTCTCTCTTTGTTGTTAGCAGCCATTGATAATCATTGCCTAGATCCATTATTTCTTCAGACTTTGCACAATAGTGATATACTAGTTTTATCATTTTTCTTTGTTTATTAGCTAGACTTCTATAAAGCGAAAATATTCTCATATACTATTTGGATACTCTGAGCTATGGTTGATTCAGGAAAGGCAAAATAAATGCGTGACTATTTCAGTTTATTTTTAGTTTTAAAAACAATGCATTATCCAAAGGTGACCAATGAGAGTACTTCGCCTCATTATGAATTCATGGCTTTAAACAAGTGTGCTGTGTTTCAATCTATTTCAGTGTTTTTTCTTTTTTTCTTTTTTTATATTTATTTATTTATTTACTTATTTATTTTGACAGAGAGAGAGAGAGAGAGAGAGAGAGAGAGAGAGAGAGAGAGAGAGAGAGAACTGAACCGGGGGAGCTCCCAGTTCAGCATATGGTTCCGCACGGGCCGGGGCCGGGATTTGATCCTCAGTCCCCGGCACTGCAAAGTGAGCGCTTAACCCACTGAGCCATCCCGGCTTCCCCTCAGTGTTTTTTCTTATTGCTGCTCAAATGATTTTGTCTTTGGCTAATGGGTGCCTCTTTAAGTTGGCTCTGGAGTCCTTTGGTTATGACCTCAGTAGTCTCTGCTGGCTTACTTGCTTTCTAAGATGACAAGATGTTCCATTTTATAGATTTCCTGCCGCAGACCTGCAATCAGCCATTTCTCCAAGGGCTTGGGGTGAAAAGGAGCTTCAGGAGGTTCCCAGTTTAAAATGCCACTTATCTATTGCCTCCTTTTCTTTTTAGTGGGAAATGGTATCTAAAGGCCACAGTCTGGGTACTAGGGGTTACATTACATTTTAATATTATAGTTAGTACATATAAAAGACCATGTGAAATGCCTCATGCTATACCACCAATGAGCTCACCAGATGAAGATCCTTTAGCCATTACCCAACTTAAGAACTGGAACATTAACAAAGACAGTTCATCTTGTACAAGTAGATATATATTTTTAGGTATAGTTTATGTATTTGCAATGCTGCATAATATTCCATTGTGTGGCTGTACCATAATTTATTTCACCATTCTGTTTGTGGGCATTTTGGTTGTCCCCAGTTTTTGCTATTATAAATATTTTGCTAAGATAATGATATTCCAGGTATCCTTGTTCATTTCTCTGGTACATATATATGAGAGTTTGTCTAGGGCAGTGGTTATCAAACATTTTAGTCTCAGGATTAGGTTGATCAGATGTACTTTTAAATTAATTAAGTAATTAATTAATTTTTAAAAGATTTATTTTATTGTTTTTGACAGAGACAGAGAGAGAGACAGAGAGATACAGAAAGGGGAGAACCCAGAGCAGTCTCCATAGTTGAACCTCATCAGTTTTCGACCTGGTTTTTTCCACACAGGTGGGCGGGGGCCGCATAGGGCCAGAACTGAACTGGGGGCCTCCAGCATGGGAGGCACACCCCTTGAGCCAGGGGCCGAACTGGGGGGCAAGAACTGAACTGGGGGCCTCCTGCATGGGAAGCACACCCAGTTCAGCATATGGATCCACAAAGGCCAGGGACAGGATTTGATCCTTGGTCCCCAGGGCTGCAAAGCGAGCGCTTAACCCGATAAGCCATTCCAGCTTCCCCTGGATGTACTTATTTATTTATTTTAAATTTATTGGGGTGACTGGATGTACTTTTTTAAATGGGCCAGAAAACAATGGTAGTGTCCCATTTCAAGTACTATGTATGGCCAGCCTAGTCTTGCTGGACTCAATTCAAGGTGTCAGTAGGCTGACTATACGTACTGTTTAAAATGAGACAGCACCATTGTTCTCTGTCCTGTTTAAAATGGCACATCTGGTTAGCCTATTCAAAGAACTTTTTCTTTATGTGAGTTACAGCCATAGATATTTACCATATTAGAAGTTAAAATTAAGAAAAATATAAACATTTTATTTATTAATTCACTTAAAATGATATAATGAACTCATATTAACATAAATCATACATTTCAAATGAAAAAATAACTATTGTTGCTAAGACAAAATAGAGAAGAGTCCCATCTTTTAAATTTTTGCAAATCTCTTCACTGTCTGGCTTAACAAAAGGCACCTGAATTCTCATATCTGCTCTGTGTTCAATGTGCTGCAATGTCATACATCATGCAGCCTCTGTAAAACCCTATTGTCTACTCATGAAGCAAGTGAAAAACTCAAAAAAGCCTTTCAAAGGGGTTCTTTCTGGGCCTGGGATTTCTGAAGAATTCAAAGGTGGACAAGGTCAGCCCATGGGTGTGTCTTCTCTCTTTTCCTTGCTGCAGCCCCAGCTCACCTCTCTCTCTCTCTCTTCTTTTAAAGATTTATTTTATGGTTTTGACAGAGACAGAGAAAGACGGAGAGAAGGGGAGGACCCAGAGCAGTTTCTATAGTTGTACGTCATCAGTTTTTGACAGTTTCATTCCACACAGGTGGGAGGGGGCCGTGCAGGGCAGGAACTGGGCTGGGGACCTCCTGTATGGGAGCCACACCCCAGTTCAGCACATGGGTCTGCACAGGCCGGGATTCGATCCTCAGACGCTAGGGCTACAAAGCGAGCACTTAACCCACTGGGCCATCCCGGCTTGCCCCCAGTTTATTTGATTGTGAAGGCCCGTGCCCCCTGGTTCCTTGGCAGCTCATATTCCCCACCAGGGCAGCAACACGACTCTAGGCATCAGGCAGCCTCTCCCATTCACCCTGGGTCTCCTCCCCCGTTTATCCAGGCCCTGAGGGGCTGCCTCACCACAAGCCAAGACTTGGGTTTGGCCATGAACTGGAATGATCAGTTGGGGACTTGCTTGGGTTCTGACCAGAGGGGTTCAGCTCACTCAGGTGGGGGAGCCCTCCCCATGGCTCCACTCAGTTCTAAGAACTGGGTTGGGGCCAAAGCTTCACTGAGAAGTCAGTGTACCTGAGCCATTTGTTCTCTAATTATTGTGTGGGCTTTCACTTCATTTAGGGCCTTGCAGGAGAGAGGTGAAGGTAGAGCAGAACTTGGCCATAACAACTTCCTGTGGCATTTGGATTCACCCTAGTTTCTAAGAGTGCCCCCTGACCCATCAGGATACACATGTTAGTGGGCCCCAAAGCTCCCTGAGGCTTTGGTCTCAATGCACTGAGGAAAGGTTTTATATAGTCACCACCACCACCATTATCATCATCATTGTCAAACAGCCTCTGATTGGGGAAGCCGGGATGGCTCAGTGGGTTAAGTGCTTGCTTTGCAGCCCCGGGGTCCGACGATTGAATCCTGGCCCTGGCCCATGCGGACCCATATGCTGAACTGGGGAGCGCTTAACCCACTGAGCCATGTAGGAGGCCCCCAGTTCAATTCTTCCTCAGGTGAGCTTCCCATGTGGGAGGCCCCTGGTTCGGCCCCTGGTTTGGCCCCCGGTTCGGCCCCTGGCTCGCAGGGGTGTTCCTCCCATGAGGGAGGTCCCAGGCCTGGCTCCCACTCTGTGTGGCCCCTGCCCACCTGTGTGAAATGAAACTATGTCAAAAACTGATGATGTGCAACTATGGAAACTGTTCTGGGCCCTCCCCTTTCTCTCTGTCTCTTTGTCTTTGTCTCTGCCTCTGTCTGTCTGTCTCTCTGTCAAAACAATAAAATAAATCTTTAAAACAAAACAGCTTCTGATTACTGAGCACCCCTGTGTGGACCAGGTCCTGTGTCCTGCATTAGGTAATTCATGTGCAATAGGTCCTTGGGTCCTTGGATAACTTTGCATGCCAGGTATTATTATCTCTGGAGAAAGAGATGGAGGCTCAAACAGTTGGATTTAGGCCGACTGTTATGACCTCAGTCATCTTTAATTCTATTGCCAAATACAGTCACATTCTGAGTACTGGGTTTAGAACTTCAACATATGAATTAGAGGGGGACACAATTCAACTCATAACAGTACATTTGGGGCACAGCCCTAGAATGTACATTTCTAATTGCCGTATTTTTTCGCTCCATAAGGCGCACTCCCCCCCGTCCCCCCAAAGTGGAGGGAAAAGTGTGTGTGTCTTATGGAGCGAATACTGCAAACAAGAGTGCATGCTGGGGACCTTAATGATGCCGTGGGGAAGCCTGCAGCCAGATCCGAAAGCAGGGACTGCATGGAAGGAGAGCAGGTCCAGGCAGGTCAGGTGCATCTTATGGAGCAAAAAATACAGAGTTTCCAGGTGATGCTGGTCCAGAGACCACACTTGGAGAACCACTGGCTTAGAGTAGTTATCCCTCTCCATGGAATATATGCACTTGAGCAGGAGCAGACTTGGGCTCGAAGAATTGTGATGTTAATTGGCAGGAAGGCCATACATTGGTAACTGGCAAATAGAAGAAAGGGTTTGAGCTGAGGAAGTTCTGGCATTTCTCACATTTCATGGCACTGGTGTTATGGCCTTTCAGCAGCATGTGGAAGAAGAAAGGGCTCAGGTGTTCGCTTTGGAGTCATCATGGATCCAATCATAGCTTTGACTTTTTTTGAACAAAGTTTGAGTAAGTTCCATTAGTACTCTGAGTTTCAAATTCCTCATCCACAAAATAGGAGTGAAAATAATACCTATAGAATAAGTAGTTGGAATTAAATGTAATAATTTATGTAAAGGGCCTGGCACTTAGTAAATGTCAGCTATAACTGTCATTTTTCATTTATTCATTTGCTCATCAAATATGTGACTAAGAGTCAGAAGATGAGACCTTGTTTCCTCATCTGACCATCAGCCTGGAACCTGGTTGTGTGCCCTCAGGTCCTGCTTAATCCCTTTGAGCCTCAGTGTTTTTATCTGTCAAACAGGAAACATGTCTCTTTCCTACCATCCTCAATCATATTGTTCTGAAGATCAAATAAGATAAGGTGACAAGGCAAAACTGACTATAAGGTGCTATACAATGAAAAGCACTTTTTTTGTAATAGTCATCAATAGGAGTAACTGCCCGACCATTACAATTCCTTCTTCTCTAGAGATAGAGGCTATGCTATGTAATCCCACCCACCTGGCCGGAAGTGCCCCCCTAACTCTGCTGGGCCAATCAGAGAGCTTGCTTAGGATTTTTTATTGTTTTTTGTAGATTTATTTTTATTGTTTTTGCCAGAGAGAGAGAGAGATACAGAGATAGAGACAGAGAGAAGGAGGAGGGCCCAGAACAGTCTCCATAGTTGTACATCATTGGCTTTTCCACATAGTTTCATTCCACAGGTGGGTGCAGGGCTGCACAGGGAAGGAAATGGGCCAGGGCCTCACCCTGGTGAGAACTGAACTGGGGGAACTACCCAGTTCAGCATATGGGTCTACTCGGGCTGGGACTGGGATTCGATCCTTGGTCCCCAGGGCTGCAAAGTTAGTGCTTAACCCACTGAGCCATCCCGGCTTTCCCTCGTTGTTTTTATAAAGATTTATTTTTATTGTTTTTGACAGAGAGTAAGAGAGAGAGAGAGAGAGAGCGAGCTACAGAGACAGAGAGAAGGGGGAGGGCCCAGAACAGTCTCCATAGTTGCACATCATTGGTTTTTCCACATAGTTTCATTCCACAGGTGGGCGAGGCTGCACAGGGCAGGAACTGGGCCAGGGTCTCTCCCCAGTGAGAACCGAACCGGGGGGCACTCCCCAGTTCAGCATATGGGTCCACATGGGCTGGGACTGGGACTCGATCCTCAGTCCCCCGGGCTGCAAAGCAAGCACTTAACCCACTGAGCCATCCCTGCTTCCCTGGGATTTTTCAATTAGAATGAAGGGAAGAAAATATGAGGTCCTTTTTGACAATGGGAGTAATGTTGGAAGTGAGGCTTGGGCATGCTGGTCGCAGATTCATGCCATGTGGGGAAAAGCCATGTCTTTCTTGGAAGGAATGATGCTCGTATACAGAGAGAGAGAGAGGCTGAGATGGGTGACAGAGAAGCTGGGTTGCATTTGAGGCCCTGGCTCCTGTGGCTCTCAGGTCCAGCTGCACTTCAGTCACAAGAGCTGTCCTAGTATTCTTCCTCCAAGTTTCAGCTGGGTTTACAACACTTGTAATCCTGACAAATACATTATTCACTCAACAAGTGAACACCTATGCTATGCCAACTGGTAAGCTGGATGCTGGTCAAATGATATAGCACATTGGAAGGCTGTATTCGCTGCCCGTGGGCCCGTTCTGCCTGTCTCCTGTTCATTCCTTAGCAGGAACCTGCAAACTTCACCTCCATCCTTTGCTTAGCTAGATCTCTGGGCAAAATCACAGAAGCATCGACTCTTAGTCTCCTAGAGTTAGTGAGCCAGAGGATGATTGAGTCTGAATCCTCACGGAATTTAGGCAAAACCCTTGTATGGAAGATAGAAAGTCTTTTTGTCTACTTAGTGTGGGGGTGACTTTTCCATATTCCTCACTGGGCCTTGGGATGGAGATGGGAGTCAAGGATTGTTTGTAAGGTGACCAGATTGTAACATTGGTAAAGCGGGACACCGTTGACCGGTGGGGAGGGGGCTCTTGATTAAAAATTTGGTCTATCTCCCGCCGTTCCCTAGCTTGTCGTGCATTCTTTCCAAAAATCGGGACTTTTTTAAAACGCCGTGGGACGTGGGACAAATTGTTAAAAATCCAGACTGTCCCGCCAAAAGCGGGACATCTGGTCACCCTATTTTAAGGGGGTCTTCTTGCTTTTATTCATCACTGCCAGTTGAAATAAGTATAACTTATTTATTTATTTTTAAAGATTCCAGGTTCTGACTAAACTATTCAAACCAGAATCGTTAGGGTCAAGACCCGGAAGTTGGCATTGTTAAAAAGCTTCAGATGTGCACCTCAGGCAGCCAATCTGTGGGCCCTCGTGCTCCATCCTCTCCTCTTCTAAAATCAATAGAAACTGGACAAGGAGGGGCCATGGTACATGACTCAGAGGAGCAAGAAGTAGAGGGCTTAGCTTCATTATCTGTGTGACTTGGGGCAGATTGCTTCCCTTCTCCAAGCCTGGTTTCCTTAGCTGACCGCCAGGATTGATGCTATCTCCTGTCTCACAGGGTTGTTGTGAAGAATTTATTTCCTTCTCCCGCGGAGGAAATAGCAGCCTCCAGGAGGGCACTTCCCTTGCATTCTCCAAAGGGGTGAGGATGCAGATGGTGTCCTGTGGATGCTGGTTGATGGGCCATCCTCTCCTCTCTGTCTCCACAGCCACCAGGTGAGGCCTCATCGTCTGCTCCCTGGGCTGTGGCCACAGCCTCCTCCAGGGTCTCAAATTGTAACGAACCGTTGCAGTGTACTGAGCACTTCCGTGACCTGGGCAGAACTTTCATGGGGTCAACAACCACACATACTTCATAGGGTTGTGAGTAGATCAAATGAGGAGGTCTTGTCCCCATTTAACAGATGAGGAAACTGATGCTCAAATAGGCTAACTTTCTCTGCAGCTTTATGTTTCTGTGTCTTAGCCCAGGGGTTCAAACAGGGCAGACACTTGAATGACTGTGAAATTACAGTGCCTGGACTAGGAATGATTTGGCCCTACTCACAGAGTATGTGGCTTCCCCAGCCCCTTCCCTGTGCTGCTCTGGCCTCCTAAGCAGGAAGGGAGGGCGTGAGTCTGGTGTCCTGCTAGCACGAGGGGCCTCCAATGTCTGGGGATCGAATGCAGGACAGGGAAAGCCTGCCAGAGGCCTGAACCCTGGTGGCGGGACATCCCAAGAGTCCAAGGAAAAACCTTGGAGGGCTTGGATCAGATTAAAGCGGAATTTGTGTGGCAATGGTAATGGAAATGTACAAAATGCCCCCTGGCCTTCTTCTGGTCATTCCTCTTATTGTTCTACTTTTCCTTAGGTTTCTCTACTGGTAAATCTATACTTGCTTCATTGTACACATAGGGCCACTGAGGCCCACAGAAAGAAAAGACCAGCTCAGACAGACTGTGGTCCCTTCTATTGGAGGCAGTACTGTAACCTGCCCAGATTTCTTTAACCTCTCTGAGCCCCAATTTGCTCATCTTTAAAATGGTACAAGGGGGATTGCTTTCAGACCCTCTGTGGATACCGAAACCCGCAGATGCTGAAGTGCCCTATATAAAACAGTGTAGAGCAGTCCATATAGTTACCTTTCTGCATCTGTAGATAGATACCCAGCTGTGGATCAAAAATAGTGTTTCAATCATGGTTGGCTGAATTGGTGGATGCAGAACCTATAATAATCTCTAGCCCACAGAGTTGACCTGAGGATCAATTGAAGAAATGAATGCACCTTGTTCAGCCTGGTGCCTAGCAAGAGTAGGTGTTTAAAATGTGGGAGGAGGGTGGCGACAGGCATCAAATATATGGTGGTGGAAGGAGAACTGACTCTGGGTGGTGAGTACACAATACAACAATACACATGATGTGTTATAGGAACATACACTTGAAACCTATATAATTTTACTAACCAACGCCACTCCAATAAATTAAAAGGAAATAAGAAAAATAAAATGGTCTTTCTATGAAACAAAAAATCAATAAATAAAACATGGGTTAATTTGTTTCTTTGATCTCTTGCCTTTTTTTTCCAACTGCCCCAATTCCCTTCCTGGTCACCTTTTCTTGTCCCTCAGGCCCTTTATACCATGGCTTCTGCATGTGCTTCTGCTACCTAGCTCTTTTTCTTCAGAAGCGAGTGAGTGGAGGGAGAGTTTGGTGGACAGATCAGAACCCCAGGAATCAAACCACACAGAATCCATCTCAAAGGAGATAGTGGACTGATCCCCCCAGAGTGGCCTGCATGTGGTTTCTGACTTCATTTAGAATATGCAAGGGCTATGAGAAGAGAAAGGGGAATGGGGAGACTGGGGTTCAAGTCCCAGCTCTGCCACTGAGCGGCTGTGTGACTCTGGGCTGGTCTCTTCCCCTCTCTGGGCCTTAATTTTCCCACCTGACAATAAGGGGGCAGGCTATGGCGAAGTTCCAATGCTCTGAATTTCTAATTTTATTCAAAATTATATGTTTCTGGGAGGAATCACTGGGTTCCGGATGTGATGTGATGAATGAATATTCCTAATGAGAAGTGGAAATAATTCGTGGGTGAGAGCTATTCCTCAGATTGGAGTGAAAGAATACATAACCAGGCTATATTTTCCAGCAGATTAAGTTAAAAACTGTGAACCAAGACTGAAATCTGAAGAAAAAAGGAGATGACAGGATATCCTTTTAAAGAAACATTTTCCAGCCAAACTGTACAGCAGATGATTTTCAGGAATTTGTTCTTCTCTATTGGAAGTGAAGCATTCACAGCTTTTAATGAAGCAAGAAGACATGGGATTGAATAAGAGAGTGTGGCCTCGGGTGGTCTTGGGCCAATTCCTGGAACTTTCTGAGGCTCCGTTTCTTCATCATTAAAATGGGACTGATCTTTTTAGCTAGAATAGGCATTGCAGGGATTAAAAGAAGTATTGGGTGTGAAAGCATTCCTCCCATTGCACACAGTTCCTAACCAGGAGGCTCTGAATTCTGGTTCTGGTCCTGCTAGTGTGTGGCTGGTTGAGGGGGTGTGTGTGTCAAGATTGTAATTAGGGGGGATTGACAGTTTCGTGATGGAGAGCCAAGATTGCCATTTTGGACCAAGGCTGTGGCCAAGGTGGCAACCTTACCGTTTTGCTTCCTCACATATATGTGCTGAGCCAACATGCATTGCTCCCACGCTATGCACCTAGCATTGAGCTGGTGCAGGCAGGGGGTATGCCAGCCCCTCCCACAATGGGCCAAGGCACCTTCAATGCCCTGGGGAGGCCCCATCCAGCAGCTGCCCAAGCAGAGACTGGCGTGCAGTGCCCCGAGAAGCACCAGATAGGGTCCATTTGCTCTCTTACTGTCACTCACACTGTCCCCCTACTGCTGCACAAGCCCCCACCCCCCCCGCACGTCAGGGGGTCCAGCTCGTTCTCCGCCCCACACATTCAACCCAGGTGCCACGTGCCAGACAGAGCAACTCTTCGGAAACCATGCTGGTGCCAGGCGCCAGACCCTCCTGCTTCCTTCTGCCTCGGCAGTGAGGCTGTGGCCCTTTGCCTTAGCAGGACCCCCTGAGCCCTGATGGTGCTCCAGTCTCAGTCCACACGACTCCTTCAGGCCAAACTGGAACCGGCAGTTGAGGATGGGCGGTTTCAAGCTGGCACTGCTGGGAGCTCCCCCGCTGCTGAATGTTACCCTCCTGCCAGCACCCCCTCCACTTTGACAGTCACCTGCTCTGCGCTTCCCTCGGCAGAGCTGACTCCTTTTTCAGCTGGAGAAATCACCTCAGAGGGAGGAAGTGACACCCGAGGGCACAAAGGCAATGCAACACACACCCTCTGTACTGGTCTGTTAGGGCTGCCACAGAACACACAGATGGGGAGGCTTAACCAACAAATTCATTTCCTCAGGTGTGAAGGCTGCGAGTTCAAGATCAAGGTGCTGGCCAGCTTGTTTTCCAGTGAGGCCTGTTCTTGGCTTGCGGGTGGCCTCCTCCTTGCTGTGTCCTCACCTGGTGGTTTCTGTGTGTGAGCGCTCCTATATTATCTCTCCCTCTTCTATAAGGACGCTAGTCCTTGTAGATTAGGGCCCCACCCTTATGACCTCATTTAAGCTTAAATATTTATTTTTATTGTGTTTTGACAGAGAGAGAGAGACAGAGAGAGACAGAGAGAAGGGGGAGGGCCCAGAGCAGTCTCCATAGGTGACAGCATTAGTTTTCCATATAGTTTCACTCCACAGGTGGGCGCGGGGCTGCGCAGGGCAGGAACTGGGCCGGGAGCCTCTCACATGGGCCCGGCAAGAACTGAACTCGGGGCACAACCCCAGCTCAGCATATAGGTCCGCCTGGGCCAGAGCTGGGGTTCGATCCCTGGGCTCCGGGGCTGCAAAGTGAGAGCGCTTAACCCACTGAGCCATTCCGGCTTCCCCTCATTTAATCTTAATGACCTCTTTAAAGGTTCTATCTCCAAATACAGTCACAATGGGAGCTAGGGTTTCGACATGAATTTTACACGGATACAATTCAGCCCCCAAACACCTTTCTTGCTGGAGATCCAAGCCCCGCAAAAATAAGATGGTTCAGGAGCAAAGAGGGTTCATATGTGTCCCATGGAGCCAAAGGAGGGGTTCCAGGAGGAGCTTGGGGGGTAGAGAAGGAGTGGCAGAAGGCTGGGACAGTGAGGCATGGGATGGGGGTCTTCATGGCCTGGGCTGAAGGCCAGGAGGGCGGAGCAGCCTGCGCCAGGGCGTGGGCTGGCCTAGGTGTGAATGCGGCTGGGCTATGGGGAGGCGGGAGTAAGGCAGGGTGGTAAGCTCAGTCTTGACCTTTGCAGGGAGTAGAGCGCAGGTCTTGTTCGCGGAGTGCTAGTCACTAAAGGCTGCCATCCACTGTGAGAGCCCAGCACCTCTCATCTTGTCCTCCCATCACCCTTCAACCCTCTAACACAGGGATGCACTCGCCCCCAGTTCTTGGAAGTGGGGACTCCGCTTGCTGAGGCGGATTGGCTAGTCAGGGGCAGAGCCAGGACATGAACTGAGGGGTCCTGCTCCCCAGTCTGGAGCTTTTCCTCACCTCAGGGACACGAAGGGGGGGAAACGAGTGAGGTGCTTAGGGTGCACCGTTTAGGGAGGCCCTCCTGCAGTCCCGAGGGTGAGGGCTCCTCTCGCGCCTCACGCTTGCCCAGCCGGGCTGACCCCCTTCACGGTGACCCCTCCGCTGTCTAACCTTCTGGGCAGCAGAGGCAGCAGCTGCAGTGACCTGCGTCCGGGGTTGGCTCTGCTCCCAGCTGAGTGGGAAGCATTAAGTGATTGGCCCTACAGGTAAAATCAATGCAGTTAAAATGATTGCCCTCTCCTTCCTCCGCCTACTTTAGCAGCTAGCCTTGCGGCATTACCCGTTCTCACTCACCGTCTCATTCAGGTGTCCTCTAGGTCCTTCTTGGCATAGAACTGGGGTGGGGCTGGTAGAGACAAGTGCCAGCCTCTCTCCTCATTCTGCTCTATGGCCGAGACCAGCTGTTACCAGAGGCCAGGAATTCATGGCGAAACTCTGGGTTCAAGTCCTTGCTCTGCCACCTCCTTACTGTGTGGCTTGGGCAATTCTCTAGGCCTCTTTGTGTCTCCTTGTCTCCTCTATGTAGTGGGTAAAATAATTATAGTCATGTCACTTTCCAGGCCACAATGAGAGGCCGATGTGAAAATTCTTTGAAAGCTAAACAGGATTGAGACAAATTGAAAATAGTAATCACTATTACTATTTTTTTTAAAGATTTATTTTATTGCTTTTGACAGAGACAGAGAGAGACAGAGACATAGAGAGACAGAGAACCCAGAGCAGTCTCCATAGTCATACGTCATCAGCTTTTGACATGGTGTCGTTACACACAGGTGGGTGGGGGGCCATGCAGGGCAGGAATTGGGCTGGGGGCCCCCTGCATGGGAGGCATGCCCCCTCAAGCTAGGGGGCCAAACTGGGGGCCTCCCACATGGGAAGCTCATCCCAGAGAGAACCGAACTGGGACCTTCCACACGGGAAGTACACCCCAGTTCAGCACATGGGCCCACATGGGCCGGGGCCAGGGCTCAATCCTTGTCCGTAGGGCTGCAAAGTGAGCACTTAACTCGCTGAGCCCTCCCGGCTTCCCCAGTCACCAGTACTTTCATAACACTTATTAATACTATGTGCATCTGTAACCCTATGAGGTCTATGCCACCATCACCACCATCACCCCATTTGGAAGGAAACCAAGGCCCCAGGAGTTAAGCAGCTTGCCTAAGAGCACACAGAACATAACTAATAGACCCGGGTTCAAACTCGGCCAATCCAGCTCTAGATTTGTGCTTTTAACCACAATGCTATTTTCGCTCCTGAGACCTTCCCCACTTATTTCTAAATGCGAATGAAGAACTATCAGTTGCTCACTACAGGCCAGGCACTTTACATATAGTTTTTTCATGATCTTTCGGAGATGGTGGAAATTATTCACCCATTTTACAGATGAGAAAATTGAGAGTTAAAGAGGGGCATATAGCTTGTGAGTGGAGGATCAGGATTCAAACCTAAGTTTGTTCTAAAATGGTAACAATAGGAATGACGATGCCTAATATTCATACTATTACAGTAATGGTTACCAGCTAGACACCGCTCTCAGGGTCAAGATAATTTCCATTCTCATCTTGGCTCTGTCTCTGATCTATGTGTGACCGTTTGCAAGTACCTCTGTTCTTGGGATCTCATGTTGTCTTGTCCCTGGATTTTAGTCCCTCTAGCCATGGCAGAGTTGACAGTCTGAGGGAGGCTGAATTCATGAGGAAGGCATTTGTTATCTGTACATTGGAAATACTTTTGTCTCAATTTAATTAGTAAATAAGCATAATCACTTAAAATACTATCTCGAAAAGGGAATTGCTGTTGGAAACAACTGTTTAGACAAAACACCCTTTGTTCCTAGGTCTTGCTCCCTGCTGGAATATGGCCCCTTGCTTTGGTGACAGAGGCCTTTTGACTGGGGTCTTGAAGTATGATCAGCTGCCTAGAGTTGGGGAGGGGATTCCCAAGCTCTTCTAGAGGTGGGGCACTCTGTGCCCATCCTGCCACCATGAGGACCCCAGACCTCTGGGACAAAGCTAACTCCTTAGTCCTGACATTACCCTGTAGGCTTTGACTCAGAACTGAACTCCTGAGTTACCCAGCGACCTGCCCAAGGCCACCGAACAAGATAGCGGCAGAGCCAGAATGAGAATCCGCGTCTCCTAGTTCTTTCCATGGTGATGGCGTGTGGTTTTCTGAACCACGGACGGTGTCACCTCACCTGGCTTTAGTATCTGGTATCTGGTCAGCCTGCTATGCACAAGGCTTGTCAGAAATGACTGACTCTTTGTGTCCTGCCACGGACCCTCAGAGTACGATTGCACTCTGGCCTGGTGCTGCTTATGTGGCCCAGCAGAACAAGGGTGTGGGGCCCGGCGAGGTAAAACGGCCTCGAGTTAAGTATAATGGTTCTGCTATTGGTCATGTAACTCCCTTGCTTGTTTGTGACTAGTGGCTACCTCCATTCACCAGGATGTTTTGATCTCAGATTCCTCACTTAGAAAATGAAGCAGCGGGGGAAGCCAGGATGGCTCAGTGGGTTGGGCGCTCACTTTGCAGCCCCGGGGACCGAGGATCGAATTCCTGCCCCGGCCCATGTGGACCCATGTGTTGGGCTGGGGAGTGCCCCCAGTTCAGTTCTCACTGGGGTGAGACCCCGGCCCATTTCCTGCCCTGTGCAGCCCCGCGCCCACCTGTGGACTGAAACTGTGTGGAAAAAACAATGATGTACAACTATGGAGACTGTTCTGGGCCCTCCCCCTTCTCTCTGTCTCTGACTCTGTGTGTGTGTCTCTCTCTCTCTGTCAAGAACAATAAATAAATCTTTAAAAAAAAAAAAAAAAAGAAAATGGAGCAGGGGAAGCCAGGATGGCTCAGCAGGTCGAGTGCTTCCTTTGCAGCCCCAGGGTCCAAGGATCGAGTCTTGGTCCTGGCCCTGGCCCATGTGGACCCATATGCTGAACTAGGGTGTGCTTCACATGTGGGGGGCCCCCAGTTCGGTTCCGCCCATGTGAACTTTCCATGTGGGAGGCCCTTGGCCCAGTTCCCATTCTGTGTGGTCTGCACCCACCTGTGTGGAATGCAACTATGTTGAAAACTAATGACGTATAACTATAAAGACTATTCTGATGGGGAAGCTGGGATGGCTCAGTGGGTTAAGTGCTCACTTTGCAGCCCCTGGGACCGAGGATTGAATCCCGGCCCCGGCCCGTGTAGACCCATATGCTGAACTGGGGAGTGCCCCCAGTTCGGTTCTCATTGGAGCAATACCCCGGCCCAGTTCCTGCCCTGTGCAGCCCCGCCCACCTGTGGAATGAAACTATGTGGAAAAACCAATGATGTGCAACTATGGAGACTGTTCTGAGCCCTCCCCCTTCTCTCTGTCTCTGTATCTCTCTCTTTCTCTCTCTGTCAAAAACAATAAAAATAAACCTTTAAAAAAAAAAAGACTACTCTGGGTCCTTCCCTTTCTCTCTGTCTGTCTCTCTCTGTCAAAAACAATAAAATAAATCTTAAAAAAAAAAGAAAGAAAACAGAACAGTAATCTCTGTTCTTCATACCCCATTCACAAGGGTGCTGTGAGGATCAATTACATGAAGAAATAAAACATGCTTGCAAATTAAGAGTGATATAAAATATTATTAATAATAATGGCCCACATTTACCAAGCACTTTCTGTGTGTGTGTTAGTTGAGGTGTTAATGCTTGTGGTTGGAACACACTATAGTATCTCACAATCTCAGTGGATTAAACAACACAGGCTTATTTCTTGCCCACCATAGAGGTTGGCCAGGTGGCTCTTGGGAGCAGCAGCTCTCTTCTAACTTTGCCTTTCTGGACCCTTTCCCTTTCAGCCTCACTGGAAGGGCGAGAGAAACACGGAAGGTTCATGGTGGATTTAGGGCCACGGCTGGAAGCAGTACGCCTCACTTTGGTGCACATTTCATTAGCCAGAATTCAGTTCCACGGGTCCTCCTGGGAATGGGAAAGTGAAGTCAAGCTGTGAGCCCAGAAGAGAATACACCTCTTTGGTGACCACATGGCATTTTCTCAGCCACCGTGTGTCATGCACCATGCTAACCCTCTTACCAGTCCTCTAAATGGTTTTATTATCCACCCTCCCACCCCCCGCTTTTTTTTCCAGATGAGGAAATAGTGACTCAGAGAGGTCAGACGACTTACTAAAATTAATGGGAGGGTGGTGATCTAAATTCAGTTTGTCTGGCTGCACAGTCCTTGCAATTGCAATTTTATTTTTTTCCAGAGGGAATTTCCAGCTGCAGGTGGATCAATTTAATTCATGTTATTTATTCAGTGCCTACTATGAACTGAGCACTGTGCTGTCTTCTGTAAAATGTCATAACCATTCCTTTTTCTAGTCCCCATGGCTACACTACTTTTATTTCCCCAGCAATTCTAATTCTTTCTAGTCTTTAAGGTTCATCTTCAGACTGTTTCCTGCAGTAGGTTTCTCCTGAGTGCCCCAAGGGAATTGCTGCTTTCTAAACCTCTCTCAGGAGGGAGGGGGCGTCAAGTATATGGTGATGGAAGGAGAACTGACTCTGGGTGGTGAGCACACAGTGCAACACATAGATGATGTCATGTAGAATTGTGTACCTGGAACCTATGTAATTTTTACCAACCAACATCACCCCAATAAATTTAACAACAACAAAATAATAATAAATAAAATCACACACACATGTACACACAAAAAATAAACCTCTCTTGGACTAGCCTCAAAACCAGGAAATAGTGTTCATAAAAGAGGGAGGTACAGAGTGGATTTTTTGTTTCATGAATCGACACCAGAAGTTAATTGCTTAGAAAAAAGACACGGAGTGTCCATATTCTAAAGAGACTGACTGGGAGTCAGTGTGGCTGCTGCTGGCTGAGGCTCTGGGTTTAGAAACCCAGCCCTACTCTGACCTCTTCCCCCTAGAAGAGAAAGGGAAGAAGAAAAAGCTTTTACCTCCCATCCCATTCTCTTGGAGGAGACAAAGGATTTTCTCTCCCCAAGACAATGCCCTAAGGAAAGAGTAGGCTGACATTCTGTTTACTGGGAATGGCTCTGACATAGCAGTGGAAGGAAGAGCACGGGAGAGAAGTGGCGGTTTGGCTACAACCGCCTCCCTGCCCCAGTCAGGTCTAGAACAGGCCCTCAGGCCTCTGAGTGGAAGCTCACAGAGACTGGAGACCTCATGCAGTGAGGGACATCAGGGGATTGACTTGGGAGACCATGATGGTGGGGGTATCAATCAATGACGAGGCAAATCTCCTTGAGGATCCCTAGGAGCTGCTTGGGGGGAGGCCTTCATTAGCAGAGTTTATGGGAGCCTCCCTACTACCCTGAAGGATCCCACAGACCACACAGCAGGTGAGAAGACTACCTCACTGTGAGCTGTCACATGAGGAGTCCGTTACCTCCTGCCTCCTCCTTGGCACCCCAATGCCAGGACAGTAGAAGAGGGAGTTGGTGAGAGCAGACCTTGTCCTCTCCATTTAAGGCCAGATGCTTGAACTGGGTTGGGGATGGTGGGAGTGGTCATAGAATGACAGGGATGGGGTAGGAAGAGCTTTGAATCACACATAAGAATAAAAAGAAAAAGTAAATAGGATTGAGTCCTAGAGAAAACCCAAATGAGACTGTTCTAATAGCTGAAAATGACTGAAAAGTTATGACGTCAGACTGAGAGTTTAAGACAGCCTGCTACCCAGCAGGGAAAGGGAGGGTTCAACAGAGCACAGTTGGTAGCAGTTATTGGAAAAACAAAATTATTCCAAGTTTATACCCCAATGAACTGAAACTCTATGGTAAATCAGTTTCATACTCATCCATTTAGCTACTATTTGTTAAGCTTTTAGTCTCTCCCAGACAAAACTTGTCTCTGGTGACTCCAAGAAGTTTACCCTGGTGGGGAGACAGACAAGTAAAAAGAAAATGTTCAGTGTGAGAACTGCTCTGAGAGAGGATGGTTGAGTAGAGAGGGGCATGGGGATTAGTTATGGGTGTGTGTGCCAGGGCAGGGCATGGGGAGGTTTTTAGGGGTCTTGAAGAATGAGAAAGAGTTGAATAAGCAGCTGCATTGGGGAAAGATATCCATGTACAAAGGCACACACAAAAATGCATAAAATAATGGGGCATATTAGGGGAACTGTGAGGAGTATGTTTGAGCATTACATAAGGGGTGTTCATCACTACCATTGTGCTTCTTATTTTCATTTTATCTCCTTTGCCTAACTTGACTGTAATTTTATCAAGAAAGGGCAATGTCAAATCTGCTTTATCCCCTTACTATAACTATTAAAAACATGGCTGTACAAATGTAATACTGAATTTCTTTTCATGGGAGGAATCCAGCAGAAGTTGCATGACTCTCAGGGCTTGGGTAATCCTGCAATAGGAGGGAGGTAGATAGGACTGCACATGGCTTATGGCAAGTCACCCCCCTGTCTAAGCCTTAGTTTCCCCCTTTGTATGTAAGAAAGTTGACATATCTCTAGAGTTAGCTTGAAAATAGGCAGCATTTAGAATTTTGGGGGATAAGAACAATGGATTGGAAGTCAGAAGTCTTGGTTCCTAGTTCCAGCTCTATTGGCTAAGCATGTGACCTTCCTGTTTCCCTCCAGGCCTCAGTTTCCCTATTTGTGAAGTGCAGGAATAGCACATTAGATCTCTGAAGTCTCTGAGCTCCAACCTTCTGTCTTCTTCACTGAATTTAGTTGACCTTGTCCTGGCCTAGTGTCCTTGCTTCAGAAGGCCTCACTTTCCTCAATATTCTTCAGATACATTTTCAAACTCTGTGGGGTAAGGGAGGGAGGTTAGGCCAGGAGAGGGTATCTGAATGAGGGAATGAATATTTATAACAGATGCTCCCACCAGAGGACACATTAAGTCTTGCAGCATAACAAAACTGAATTACCATGAAATAAACTTTCTTAATTAAACCAATTAAATTTCTTCCCAGTATGTAATTTAGAAACTCTGATAAACCCTGGTTGAAAAGGTTTGCTTTAGCCTTAAGCTGGCTGAGAAAGCAGGAACATCTGGTTGGTGGTGCGAAGGCCTGTTTAGGCGCCAAGCCAGGGCGGCAGCACCATAGCGCTCTCCGTGGTGCTGAAACAGCCTTTGCCTCCAGGCCTTAATAAAGGACGCAGGCAGGCCAGCGCCGCGCGGTGCTTAGGAGATACACTACGCCAGGACAGTGTCTTCCACTGTAGGCATGGTGCACGTTTTTCTATTCCTATGCTTGACAGCAGCCACTCAGAAGTTATCTACGTATTCCCCCCGCTCCCACATATCCACTAGAGTTTGAAAAGATGCTGTGACTTTTCTTATGCTTATGAAACGCCAGGCTCTCAGCTGGGAGGAAATTGGCCTCATCCAATTTCCTCATTATAAATAAGGAAAACTGGGTTTTCAAGAGTTAAAATGACTAAGTCACATAACTCATAACTGACAGAACTGACATCCAAGCTGAAGTCTCTGACTCCAAATTCAGTGCTCTTTTCACTAGGATGTTCCTGTAGTCAGAGCAGCCTTTGAAGGCAGGGGCCATGTCTTGCTCACCTTTACTTTCATCTGGATCCTATCTTAGTTTCTGGAAAATGTTTTGAGCAAATGAATACATGCATGCTCTCCCTATTCCCCCATAGTCAAATACATTTAATAGCAACCGTACTATAATACCAATTACACGATCACTGTCCTCAACATTTGTAACATGATTACAATTAACAAAGTGCTTTGGGTCTGGTATCTAAGTTGATTCTCACAATAATTCTGCAGGGAATAATATTGATCCCATTTTATACTTCAGGAGACTGAGGCTCAGGAATCTGAGTGGCTTGTTCAGGGTCACATGGAGATCAGTGAAGAAGCTAGGAGAAGAATCCAGTTCTCTTAATTCCTAAGCATGAATCGAGGGCTGCACTTAACACATAAGGGGCCAAAACATAAGGGTAGTATATAGCTCCTGGTCTCCAAGTATAGTTCAAGTGTGGAGACAAGTTATACCATCCAATGTGTGGAAACCAAGAGGAAATAGATATGGAGGTATTGGCTAAGGGCTGGTGAGTGGCACAGAGAAGGACTGTTCTGGCATTTCAAGGGAGGAAGTGACCCCCCAAAGTCTGTAGGAGATTAGATAAATCCTCAGAGAACAGGTGGGAGCCAAATTGGCACTGGAAGGTGACTGTGATTTTGATAGATAGAGAGAACATCGTTCTCATGAAATCAATTTTAACACTGGAAGAAACATTGAGGTGATCACCCCCTACCTCTTCATTTATAGATGGGAAAACTGAAGTATAAAGAAATGAGGGACTTGTTCAATATTATAAAGCCACTTACTTATGTGTAGACAGTGGGGGCACAGGGCAGGTAAGACAGAGTCCCTGCCCTCAGTAGATTCTCAGGCTAGTAGAAGGAGGTACATGCAAATGAGTGGGTGCATTCAAGTGTCACAGAGGTAATGACAGAGTCCATGTGGAGGCTAGTGCAGTTGCAAGGGAGAGGCACTCAATTTTATAGAGTAGCACACTCAAGTTCAAAAGACAAGGTCAATCAAGGTCAGGTACCGAATGCCAAAATCCCCAACTTCCGAAGCCACTGACTAGAAGTAATTTCTGACTAGAAGTGGCTTAAGCTTGAACAGTGGAATCTGAACCAGAACAATGGAAGCTTGAATCTGGAATCTGAAGGACTGAGTTCCAGTTCTGGCTCTGTCTTCTTCTAGCTGTGTGTCATTGGGCTTACTACTTCCACTTCTAGGAGCACCGGTTTGTTTCATTATAAAATGGAGGTGCCCCCTTTCAGGGTTGTGGGGATAAACAAAGGAAACATACATCTAAGTATAAGAGATTAGTTAATTATAAAGTACTAAAATTATATATATATATATATGATATATATCATATATATGTTGTTATATATATGATTATAATATATATATGTTATATATATGATTATATGATATGTATGTGTGTGTGTATATATCTCTCTATATATGATATATATTGTTATTGTTTCTCTTGTATAGAACTTGACGCAGAAAAAGAAGTCCTGGATTATATTAGTTGAGTCAACCCCTGGGCCCCTGCTTTCTTGTCTGTGGAATGAGATGATAGCTATTCCATCTGCCTTACAGAAATGGTATAATAAAGTGAAAACTACCCATGATAATAAACTGTTAGGTGCAAACAGAGAACGTGACTGTATTCCTGGATAGAGATTCGTGACTGAGTAGAAGGCAAACCTGGCATTGTGACTGTAAACTCACATTTGTACCTGAATCCTTCTGCAAAGAGCGTTTGCAGCCAGTGTCCCATCCAATTCCCTCAGCAGCTCTGTGAGATGAGCCTGGAGGGATGAGCCCATCACAGATGATTAGCCTCATCTCACAGATGAGAAAACCAAAGAGTCAGAGGAAGTGATGAGCTCAGAGGCTGATCTCAGTGTAGCCGCAGTCACTCCCCTCCTTCCTTTCTAGCCCACCCCCAGTGTCCTGGTGCCCAGCACTCTCTTCATGCATGCAGTTTGGAAGACAGGCCCAAATCACGTGCTCTTGGACTTCCCTCTTGCCTTGGGAACAGTACTGGTTCTTTCCCCCATTTAGTTCTTCTCCCTGAGGATGCTTGATAAAAATCTCTTACCCAGAAATGGTTTGGAAGTCTCACCTGCAGGGGGGTGACTCTGCACACTAATAAATGAAGTCATCTCCAACTTTTTCTTTATTTAAAGGACTTCAGATGGGTGACTAGCACAGTTAACTTGCTCCCTGGGACATTTTCAGCTGCTTCGGCTGCCTGGGTGAAGATCCTTTCTCCTTTGTGTTTGATCTCAGTTGAGGACTGTCCTCCCCATTATACAGACAGGAATCTAGGGGTCCTTATCCACTTCTCTGTTCATGCTGCTCTTTTGCTGAAACCCACCAATGGCTGCATGAAACTAGTGCTCATGTGTGTTCCCTTCCCTCTAAAGATCCTAAAGTAGAGAGAATCACTGTATTTGGAGTTTTGGGGACATCATTGTGTTGTGTTTTGTTATAAGGATTACTGCAAAGAATCTCATCCACATTGTGGCCATGGAAGTTTGGGAGACTGTTCACTGAGGCCTGAATATACAAAGCCCAGGAAGTAGGCGTTGGCTGAATCTCCTCTCATCAGGGGCAGGATCTGGGTGTGAAGTATTCAGACCCAATTAAGAGGGGAAGGGATTATCAGGACCAGAGCTTGTCCAGGCACAGGGCATGCTAATGCCTGCCTCCTGGGGAGCAATTATTGGCAGGTTATTATCTTTCCAGGGCAGCCCAGGCACTCATTCTTTCAGGATACGTCCGGGCTCTGGCTGTGTTAGGAGGGTCATCTTTGGGCTCTAGGATCCCTGAGCTTCTCTCTGTCCTAGCTCTTATCACACTGTGCTGTTCTTGTCTGTTCTAGTGACTGTCCCCCGCCACCCCTCCACCGCTAGCCAGTGAGTTCCCCTGACGCTGGTTCTGGTGCATCTTTGTATTTACTCATAGTTCCCAGCACAGGGATTGGCACACAGTGCGGTTAACATTGTGGTTAGGAGCACAGGCTTTAGAGTCAGACTGCTTGTATTTGATTTCTAGCTCATTAGCTTGAAGACCCAGGGCCTGTCACTTAACTTCTCTGGGTCTTCATTGCCTCTCTGTAAAGTGGGAGGTATAGTGGTAATCGCCTCATAGGGTTGCTACACAGGTTAAGAATATAAAGCATTTCTAATAGTGCCTAGCACAAAGTAAGTGCTATATGAGGGTTGAATATTGTTTAAATCCTGATTTTCTATTTTAGGTCTTCTCTATATGTAAGGCAGGTCTACTTGCATTAGGAGAAATAATTCTATGCCTCCCTTCTGCCCAGCCTAGCTGTGGAAATGTATTATTATTATTATTTCTTTATTGTTAAATTTAATGAGGTTACATTGGTTGGTATCAATTAGATAGTTTACAGATGTACAAGTCCACATCATGGAAATGTATTCTGAGTGTCTGGGGCTAGAGGACAGAATAAGCCAAGGAAGACTGTACAAGAGAAGTTATAATTGTTCTAAATTTGACCCTTAATAAAGTCTCTGTGTTCTGTGCCATGAAATGCAATTAGACTGACTCCTCCTTTTCTCTCCCACTAATCTGCTCATGGGACATTCATCACCTGGGCCCAGTGGATGCTGAGAAGCATTAATGTTCTATCTAGCAACAGGAAGGCCTTCTGAAGGCTGATCCAAATTGGCCTGGACTGGTCTATGTTGAGAGGCCAGGGTGAAAGGGGAGGTTGGAGGGCAGCCGAAGGAGAAGGCTGAGCAGACAGTACCACAGTGCTTCTGTCTGGGAGGCTATGGTAAGATAGACCTGTGGATCTACCTAAAGGACACAGTATCTGGCACTGTGCAGGGTTTGTTTAATAAGATAAGTACAATACACCCCCATCAATCTGGTGAGGAAAGAGTTCTGAAATGGCCTCTGAGTCTGGCAGTCTTGGCTCTGCCACTTACTGGTTGTGTGACCTTCGGGGAATCTGTTTGCCATTTAAACGTCAATTTCCTCTTCTGGAAAATGAGGGACTTAAAATCAATGTTCTCAAACAAAACTAAAATCAATGTTTTTAAACTAAAGCCGATTCCTGGGCCTCATTGCAAAGGCTTTAATTAATTGGGCCTAGAATGGGCCCAGAAATCTGTACCAGGTGATTATGATACATGGACTCTACTAGTTCTTCCTACATTTAATATGTTATGGTTATATAATTTTCTTAAGATCAGTTACAGATCTGACCATGTTGAGCACTTGCTTAAAACTCTTTGATGACTTCTTTTTTGTCCTTTTCATCCAGTCCGTCCACCCCTACCTCTTTGGTAACCATCACCTGTTCTCTGTATCTATGGACCTGTTTTTGGTTTTGTTTTGTTTATTTATTTATTTTTTAAGATTTTACATATAAGTGAGCTCCTATGGCATTTGTCTGAACTTCTCAATGACTTCTTCTGTTTTTAAAGTCTTACTTTCTTAGTCTGGCTTGGGTGCTGGCCCCCAACTCCATGTGTGGACACATCTCACACTATGGTCCTCTTCTGGGCCATCCTCTAGCCATACAAGGATTCCTGTAGCACGTGTGTTTCCTACCTCCACCCCTCTGCTCAAGGTGTCCTCTTTTACTACTGCATTCTCCTCTTTTCTTTCTTGCTCAGTCTTATTCCCCCTGGAAGTATTAACATAGCCTAACAACTTCAGCCACAGGACTGACACTTGCTACCACCCACTGGTCATGGGTTGACTGCCTTGCATGGTCGTTTATTTGTGTCTTAGATTTATCCCCGCCACCCCCTCCCCCCCCCAGCCTCAATACCTATTATCTGATAAGCTCCTGGAGAACAAGGATTCATTCACATCTCCCTACCCCCTGCTTTAAGTTAGCAGAACATCATGGATGTTCAGCAAATGTCTCCTAGAGTATGGAGTTCCAGGCCCTGCTAGTTGATTGTCCATCTTGGGGTGAACCAGTATGTTGCTTGTTTCTCAGCTAGGAAAATACACTATAACAGCCAATCACAGAATAAAAAAAAACTTTATGGCTAGCAGTGCTATTTTTACTTCTAAACTTACCATCCTGAAATTGCCACCCATTCATGAGAACAACAGGCTGTTTTATAATTTGTTAACACTGGAAACAGTTTGTAGCTATTATTTAACAATATTATAAAATCTTATTATATAATTTAAGGATAATAAAAATTTCCCCTAGCTGTTTAGGGAATGTGTGCTTACGCTCACACGTATTTGTTTAGTCGACATAACGTGGTAAAGAGGCGTGTATTGGCACTTCTGTTGCCCAGGACTCCTTTGCTTTCCCCTTCTGCCTCCCTTAACCTAGGCCACATGGCTGCCATTAATTCTGCCTGTCCACAGCATTATGACCTAAATAAATACTTATGGGGAAGCCGGGACGGTTCAGTGGGTTAAGCACTCACTTTGCAGCCCCGGGGACCGAGGATCGAATCCCGGCCCCGGCCCATGCAGACCCAGGTGCTGAACTGGGGATTGTCCCCAGTTCAGTTCTCACCGGGGCGAGACCCCGGCCCAGTTCCTGCCCTGTGCAGCCCCATGCCGACCTGTGGAATGAAACTATGTGGAAAAATCAATGATGTACAACTATGGAGACTGTTTTGGGCCCTCCCCCTTTTCTCTGTCTCTGTATCTCTCTCTCTCTCTGTCAAAAACAATAAAAATAAATTGTTAAAAAAATACTTATGATTTTCAATTAAGGAGACTAGGACTTCTAGGAGCCAAGCTGACCCAGACACTGAGAGGCCCCATGGTCCCAAGAGACTACAGAGGCAGCCACAGCTCTGCCCTTGGATAGACCAGCCAGACCCATCCCAGATTAAAAAGGCTTTCCAGAATCTGAAGTCTTGGGCCTTCATGGCCCACTACCCACACTGCCAATCATTGTGTTTTGAAGAAAGCAGCTCTGGCCTAGGGACTTGGTACCAGCCCCAATTTCATCTCTTGCCTGCCAGACCAATGCTTCTCAAAGATGAAGGTGTCTGTGAAGCAACTGGGGATCTGCTAACATGTAGGTTTTGGTTCAGCAAGTTGGGGAGAGGGGGCTGGGATTCTCCTTCTCGAATGAGCTCTCAGGTGATGCTGCTGCTGCTGATTTACGGACCACAGTTTAATAAGAAGGAGCCAAACCACGAGCTTTCCCCTCAAAGCATCATGTTCTTCATCTTTAAGGTGAAAGTGCTAGAATTGGTGATCACTGAAAATCTGTCCAGCTCTGGTTTTTTGTGATTCCATAAAGAATATTAATCATGGCTTTTGAAGCCAACATTTATAGCAGCTTTATTTATAATAACCAAAATATAGAATCAACTCAAATATCCATCAAATTGGTGAAAGGATCAACAAATTGTGGTATACCCATGTGATGGGAAACCTCTTACAATGAAAGGGAATGAACCAATACACTCAATAACAGGAATACATCTCAAATGTATTAGGCTGAAGAGGAAAGACACAGAAGATGACATGATATGTTAGTCCATTTGTAAGAAATTCTAGGAAGGGAAAACTATAAGGACAAAAATTGGATCAGTGATTGCTAGGGGCAAGGAGTGGGGCGGGGAGGGTATAGATGGAAAGGGAGCGCCAGCAAAGTGTGATGAAGACGTTTCATCCCATGACTGTGGCGGTGGTTACCTGACTCAATACGCTTGTCCAAACTCATTGTCTTATACACTTAAAACTGGTGGATTTTATGGCATGTTCATTATGTACCTCCAAAAAGCTCACAACAAACAAACAAAAACCCCAAACCAAAAACCCATGGCTACTATTTATTGAGTATCCACTCCGTGTCAGGAATTTTATGGAGATTGTTTTCCTTCTTAATACCCCTTCAAAGTAGGATCATCCCCAGATGAGGAAAACTAAGCTTAGAGGGAAACTGACAGCTTTGAAGTAGAGGCAGGATTTGAACCTGGGCTACTTCTGGGTGGCTGCCTTGGCTCCCACATTTCTAGTCCTTTCCTGCAGCCTAATGAATTCTAAAAGGTATCTCAGGGTCATGCTTGGCTCTTGATCTCTCTACTAGGGACTTTCATTTTAAGAGGTATTACTGTTACGCGTCCCTTAGTTGAACACGCCTTGGTTAGAACATGTCCTAAAGTACCATCAGCAGCATGGTGGGTGCAATAAGGCATCATCACATCCATGGTTTTATGTCATTTCAGTTGAGGAGAAACGGGTTCTGGGAGTGCTTGGGGAGGCGGGGGGAACGGGCCCAGCAGGGAATGCGGAGTTCCTGGTTAGTAGGCACGAACAGCACCGCCCCACTGGCCTCTCACAGTTTACTTGGGAGGCTGGGATTCTTTTACTCATTTTGCAGATTGAGGACTGGAGGCTCACAGGGGTGAAGAACTTCTCTGATATCACACAGCCTGTTAGTGGCAGAGATCAGGCTTGAACTCTGTTCTTGTGGCTTCCAATTCAATACCTTCTTTTTTCCCCCCACAAATAATGAGAAGATAGAGTCTTGTCCTTGCAAAGTTTACAGGGATACAGTGGCTGGCTCACAGGCATAAAAGAACACTGAAAGATAGTCTCTAACCCTGTGCACTCCATAGAATGGTCAGAGTAAAATGAATTCAGAGGAGAACTGAGAGAAGTGGTTCAGGAAGACTTCCTGGAGGAGGTGAAGCTTGGGCATGCCTAACCTACTCATCTGCAGGCAGAGATGGTGGAGTTATATTGGTGTTCCCACCTCAGCTCCCTAGGAAGATGTTGATCTGAACTGTGGCGAGAAGACTTGAACCATGGAGTGAAAACTCGGGAAGGACTAAGCATGGCCCTGGCCAGGATGGCTGTGAAAGCGCTTTACTATTCTCCTTTGGGTTCTGTCCACAGGGCCTGCTTGGGAAGCCGAGGCAGCAGGAAGAGCATCAACCACAGATGGGCAGAAGGGAAGTAGAAGGGAGTTCGCAGGCTCTTCCAAATGTCTGCCTCTCAACGTCGCCAAGATGGCCAGCAGGTCTCCTCACTCAGTCAGGCCAGGCACCAGATTCTGCTGCCCCGGGGGCTCCAGATGTGACCTCGAAACTGCTGGGGATTACTCAGTCACTACTCCCTACCCCAGGCATGCCCCCACTCCCACCTGGGACCAGGCCACTCTTCTGGACACCCAGGAGGCCTGCTGGCTCCAGCAGCTGCTGCAGGATTCATAATTGAGGCTCTCCCCTGAGCTCTGTGTCCACCAGGGACTAGTTCTCCTGCCGCCTGCTATTATTGTGCTCTGATCAATTAGTGGGAAAGAAACGAGGTCAGAGAGAGCAGGTGTGGGCTTGGCTTTGTTTCCGGGGAAGGGTTAGGCTGGGCTGGGGCTGGGCGCATGGTTATGATGAGGAGAGAGTTCTCAGGGCTTCAGGCCGTAGGCAGCCGAGAGGAGAGCGGACCACAGCAAGCACAGGGCTATTAGCTCAGAGGGCTTGGCCTCACTGTTGCCAAGAGATAAAAACAGCATTTGGAAAACATTTGTGCTCCAGGCTGCACAGGGCACTGGGATGGGCCCATTAGCCACTTAATGTCCTGGATAATGACCCTCGGTTTCCGAGAACGTCAGCTGGAAACCCAGACTCTACCAACACGCCATGGCAACAGGCCAGCATTCTTGGCCTCATGTTCAAAGCCCTCTCCATCTAGCCAACCAACCTTGCTCGCTTCATCTGTGACCTTTCCCTCACGTGGCTCTATGCTCCAGCAACCTGAGCGTTCCTGGGCTTTCTCATCGCCCTTCCTTTGCTGAACTGTGGCCCCTTCTGCCCCACTCCATCCCATCTCTGCCTTAAGAACCCTTCTCATATGCCAGCTTCTTCAGGAGCCTTCTTCTGCAGCCCACCTCAGAAGTTGTCTCTTGCCTCTGACCGCCAGGATGAAGGGAATCTGAACTTGTTCTCGTCTTCTTTCCCTGCACAAGAGCACTGGGACGATAGAAAGCCATGACCTGTCCAGCTCTGGGTAGCCGACCTGAACTGTACTTGACTTGTTCAGAAGACCATGACTCGTCCAGCATGCTTTTTGGCACATAGTAGATTTGAGAAACTGTTAACATGTAATACCCACCTGCACCCTACAGCCTATTTGCTATATTACTCTGAACACTGAGTGTACAACGGCTTTTTTCCACTGATGCTTTTTCACTTGCTGTTGCCTTTGGCTTAAATACCCTTCCTTGCCTTTCGCTCTGGCAAGATCCATCACCAAGTCAGGTTAATCTGTGCTCTCCCTGTATCTTTTACTCTTGTTTTCTGATGGCCTGATTTACACTGTGCTGTGAAGAAGGCAGCCTTTCCCCCCCTCGAGAGATGTACAGCCTGGCAAGCAGGTGAACAGCCACAGCGCAGCCTTCAAACCTAGGGGTGACTCAGGCTCCACGCTTGGGTGTTGTAAAAACTCAAATAGTATAGAAGGACAGGTAATAGGCTTATCTTCTCCAGAATCAGAGCTGCTGCTGCATTGAACAACATGAGGGGGATGGACACCGTGGGCATTGTGGTCTAGGCTATGTGACGTCCCCTGGCCTCGCATCATGCAAAGGCTTTACAACCAGACCTGGCAGCCCCGCCTCAGTTCTGCAACGGCAGTCCCTTTCCCCAGAGGCGACCACTGTTACTTTCTTCTCTATCATTTCAGATGCTCTTTTCATATCAGGCATGTGTGAGCGTGAGTGTGTGTATTCTCCTCCTCCTCCTCCTTCTACAAAAATGGGATTGCCATCTACAATCTTTTGCATCTTGCTTTCTTAATATATCTTAAAAATACTTCCCTATTGGAATATATGGATCTACTCAATGGATATTACCAAATATTTCTTCAAAGACTGAGAGTCTTCTAAGATGAGTATACTCTAGTGAGGTAAAGGCATGGGCATAAGGAATAGCATGAACACAGGAACAATGGCTTCATAAAACATAGCCTGTTTTGAGAAACAGAGTCGTATTGTATGGCTGGATTGTAAAGCAAACATCACTGCATGGTGAGTGATGAGGCTGACCTCTGTGAGGCAGTGGCCAAGTCACGCAGGACATTGTGGGTTGGCCTAACTCACAGAGACTGGCAAACTATGGCTCATTGGCCAAATCTGACTCACTGCCTGTTTTTGTAAATAAGAGCTTTATTGAAACATGCCACACCCATTTGTTTACTTATTGTCGATGGCTGTTTTTGCTACCATGGCACGGTTGAATAGTTGCAAGAGAGCACATATAGCCTATGAAGCCTAAAATACTTACTAACTGACGCTTTGTTGAAAATGTTTGCTGGGTAGACTGAGAACAGTGGCAGACATTGGAGAGTTTTAAGGTATAGAGGGACATGGTCAGATTTGCATTTTGGAAAGATCACTGTTGCTGTGCAGAGGTTTAGGATGGTGGTGGAGGTGGTGGTGGTGGTGGGGACTGGCAGAGCAAGGAGGCTGGTGCAGGGACCCAGGTGAGAGGTGATCAGAATAAGGCATGAATGGACAGGGGAGGGTGAGTTTGATGGTGCTTGAGGAATGGCGGGGTGTCTGAGTAGGAAGGTCCACTTGAGAAGTCAAGGGTGTTTGGGAAGATGCTGTGTTCTGGTCTTGACATGTGTGACACACGATTCAGGCACCCCAGAGCCTCTGATTCTGTTCTAGATGCTGGTGCCAGTACATAGGATGTGGCTGTCACTGACCCAGGGTCTCTGGTCTCTCTTGACTGGAAGGATCCACCACCTATAATCTTCAAGCTGGCATTAGCAAAAAGACACCTACGGATATCTTATAAGGCTGTGCTTAATTTTTTAACCTTCTCTTACAGCACTAATTTAGCTTTGATTTTGCATCTAACCACCCATCTTCTTGATTTTCTGCCCATTTAAAAGTTCATTATCAAGATGACTCAAATGTACCATGAAGTGGTAGGGAATTTGGGCTCATGGAACAGATCAGTCTGCTAAAGATAATCTCCTGACCATTTCCCACAAGAGAATACTCTTTCCTCCCTCTTTCGGCTGACAAGGGTATCCCATTCAAATCAGAAGGGTTAAGTGTAAAGAGCAGGTGAAGAGCTGGGAACAATGATTCACTAGAATTTAAAAGGGTAAAGGCATTGGAATCAGCCTTTCCGAAAGTCAGTGACACAGTTTCAGAATCACTACTGTCTGAGTCATAAGGAGTATGTCCTAATTACAACACTAGACAGACCATGGTTGTCCAGATAAAAGCAGAAAATAAAGAGCAAGCTTTGTTCAGAGAGACCTGTGGTAGTAATTGCTCTGACTTTCAGAACGAAGCAGTCTGGGACATCCTCTGGAAGTTTTAAGATTGTCACAAACTACATTGAAACAGAGAAGAAGAGAGAAGGAAGGAGAGCGGAGGACAGAGAGAAGGAAGAGCAAGTGATTAAGAATGAAGATGGAGAAGACGAAATTGAACACGTTCTTGTTCCCGTGCATAGTAGGTGCAGATGAGCTATTACTGTGCCAGGAACTCCACACCCCTGACTCATTCGTGCCTCATAACAGATCTGGAGTGTGGGTAGTCTTATCATTACTTTATGAACTAGGACACTGACGTTCAGGGAGAACGAGTGACTTGTGCAAAATCTCCCAGACGTTAAGTGACAGAAATGGGGCTTGATCCTGGGACTATCTGACTCCCAAACCTGTGCTTTTTTCTTTTTTTAAAGATTTATTTTATTATTTTTGACAGAGCGAGAGAGAGAGAGAGAGAGAGAGAGAGAGAGATATACAGAGACAGAGACAGAGATAGAGAGAAGGGGGGAGGGCCCAGAGCAGTCTCCATAGTTGTATGTCATCAGTTTTCAACATACCGGTAGTTTCATTCCACACAGGTGGGCGGGAGCCACGCAGGTTAGGAACTGGGGCTGGGGGCCTCCCTCATGGGAGACATGCCCTTGTAAGCTGGAGGCCAAACCAGGGGCCACCCACATGGGAGGCTTGCCCTGGAGAGAGTTGAACTGGGGGCACTCCCGAGTTCAGCATATGCGTCCACACAGGCCAGGGCCAGGATTCGATCCTTGGACCCTGGGGCTGCAAAGTGAGTGCTTAACCCGCTGAGCCATCTCGGCTTCGCCAAAACCTGTGCTTTTCCTTCTATGTTGTACAGGGTTGAGTGGCTAATGGGTAGACTAGAGCAGAGAGAAGAGAATTCAGGAAGGTGACAGGGCTGGAGGAGGCTCACAAAATCCCAGTGCTTGCCCAGCCCAGTCACTCATGCCTGAGCAGCTGGTTGATTTTTCATAAAATAAAAGAAGTCCCTGAATTGAGAAATATGTGTGTCTCCTAGATTGGATTGTGCAGTGAACAGTAGCCAGAGCGACCAGTAATCCATCACGGCCTGGCGTTGGCGGGTGCTGCCAGCTGGAGCTCTGGCGTAACTGTCATGAAGGTGACCTTGAGGGGAGAGCCAGGGTCCAACCTCTAGCTGCCTCCTGGGAGTCTGGGCCTGGGGTAAAGAGAATGGGAGTGGGGTGACAAGTTTCCTACTCCCTATGGCTGAGCTGCTCTCCTGCATGTTCCTTTCAGTGTTTTATACGCTGCACCAATGCTGGTCTGCGAGCAGCTGGCCCGGTTCCAGCAGCTTAAGACGGGCTGAGCCGTGGGGGATGGATGAAGCCAGCAAGACCCAAACTCTGGCCCTGAGACTCAGTTTATAGGCCCCTGGGACCCCAGCCTTAACTGTCTTCCCTTGTTGGCTGGGGGTCCTGGTGTGGCGCCAATCAGCCTGAGAGGGGCCCTGGAGGGCGACCCCTACCCTGAAAAGGCTGGTGGTTAAGGACACTGGCTCTGGGGTCTGTCAGGCCCAAGTTCAAGTCCTGACATGGTCACCTACTCACTACCTGTGTAATTTGGACAAGTTACTTAACTTCCTAGTCTCAGTTTCTTCATCTGTAAAATGGGATTCTTAGTACGCTTGGGAGAAAAACGTAAGATAACATAGGTAAAACCATTAGTTAAATGCCTGACGCTCAGCGAGTATCTTGACAAAATGGTAGTTATTTTAGAATTATTTTCTTTATTCCTCAGGATCAAAATGGAATTATTTATTCTATGTTGCAGAGAGCCAGAGATGTACCCCTCTGTGTCTTTCTGGGTTTAGAAAAGACAGAACAAAAGGCGTGTTTTCAGAACCTAATGTAAACATGGGCATATTAGCATCCAACACTTTCATTTTGAAATCTCAGATTTGCCCTTGACTTTGAACAAAATTGCACCTGTCTGAGTCTTACTTTTTTATTTGCAAAATGGTGATACTAGTGTCTATCTGCATTGTAGGTGTGTGTGTGTGTGTGTGTGTGTGTGTGTGTGTGTACAGGGTCTGGCACACAGTAGGCTGTCCTTGTTGTGTTCCAGATGAAGGGATGAAGGGCTGTGTAACTGGCTTGTTATCACAGAGCAGAAGATGAGCTGAGAACAGAGGGTGCCATCCTCAGGTGGAAGCAGAGGCTAAGCGGTGAAGGACTGATTTTCTCAAGGTCACACAGCCACTTAGTGGCAGCAGCAGGACTCCTGGCCCGGAAATCCTTCCACAGCTCAGACTCAATCATGGCTCAGCTTTTGGAGTCCACATTTGCAGCTCTTCTCTGATGGGTTGAATGACAATCCACAGACCCCCAAGAACTACTTTGATCCATAGAGTTCCTTGTTGAAAGAGAAATAGCTATTAAGCCTTCTGTAGTGAGTTGGAGATACTTCTCCCTTTCTTTTTCAGGGTCAATGGGGTTCCCACGGGTGACTCAGATGGATAGCCATAGCCTGGAAGCTGTACTGTGGGATCCACCAATATCTCCTGTTTGTTGACTAAATGCATGAGGATGAAATGCCTCGCCCATCAAGTTCCCCTTGGATCTCAGAGGCCAACGAGTTTCCCTCAATCTAGAAGCTGAACTAGTCCTGTTGGCCGAGTCTGAACGAATGTGGCTGACGCTCTTCTGAGATGGCACTGCCCACTCACATCCCCCAGCTTCCTTACTCTCTACCTCACTGGCTGTTCCACGCCTGGGTCCCGCCTTCATTCCCTCTGACCCCTTACAGCAGCCTCTGCTCCGCCTCCCCCCTTTCACCTGAGCCCCCCAACTCACTCTCCACATTCAAGCCAATCTATTTATTTCTTGTCACGTAACTCACTTATCTAAAAACCACTTTTGGCTTTTCTCTGCCAACTGACTAAACCTCCAAATTTGTTGTCTGGGCATGTGGTTCTTGCCGGTCACAGTCTGAGCCCTGCCTGCCCCTCCTCCATCATCTCACACACGCCCTGCTGGCCCCGGCCCCTCAAGGTGCCCACACTTTTCAGGTTCCAGACCTGTGCCCTTGCTGTTCTCACTGCCGGCGCTGCTGGCTCCTCTCAGCTACCCGACCAAAACTCCAAGGCCTGACGGAACGCCACCCCCTTCCCCACAGCCCGGTCCTGTCCCTGGACCCCATGATGACTGCGTGCAGGTCTTTATAATGCTTGTCCCATTGCGTGGGAACTGGTGCTCCTGTCTGCCTGGCCTCTTAGTTCCTCCCTGGGCAGTAAACTCCTGGAAGATGAGGCCTTGGGTGTCCTTCATGGTTGCATTCGAGTCTAATGGCTGGGCTGTAGCTGCTGACTACCAACGTGTGGTATTTTTATACCGGTTGGCAATAGCAGCTCTGGCCTTTTCCCAAGAACCTTTAACCTTCCTACAGTCGAGCAGGTAAAGAGTTAACCCGGGGCATAGCATGGGGTTCCTGCTTTTCTAACCTCACCCAGAGCAGCCCTTCACCAGCCATGGGCCCTGCCCCCTCCTTCCTTCCCACACAAACAGCAGGCCCCGACTTCTGGCGTGGGAACAGTGCGAAGGGCCTCAGTGGTGTTGGAGGCCCTGCTCTCCGGAAAGTAGCAGAAGCCTTCTCTCCAGGATGCTCAGGTCTGAGAACATGGGAGAGTGGGGCCCTTCCCTGGGGGCCTGGCTTGGAGTTGGGCACTAAAAGCTTAGGCCACAGGTGAGCGGGGCGAGGGCCTGAGAGCGCTGCTCAGCTGTGGGGCCCAGGCTGCGGGCCTGGCAGTGTGGGGGCTCCCGAGCTGCATCAGGATGGACCCTGCCCTGAATGGGAGGGGGACAGGCACGTAACGTGTTAGAAATGTAATAGGCAATGGTGGCTGGGGGTCAGGATAGAGGTGGGGTTGTGGCGGGGCCTCCAGGGGCCCAGAGTCAGGGAGGGCTCCTGGGAGAATTGGAGAAGGCTGGGAGTAGTCCTGAAGGACCACACAGAGGAGCCCTGCCCTGACCCCACGTCACCCGCTGCAAGCCACTACCCTCCTGGAGGCACGGTGCCCAGTCATTGCTCTGTCTCATTGCTGGTCTTCTCCTGCTAAACGCGTGTGGATAATGACAGGAACCAAGCTGAAATAGTGCTTACCACACTGTAAGATTTTTATATATAGTAACCCACTTCATCGCCACGGTGACTCGATGAGGTCATTGCAATCAATATTCCTACGTTACAGATGGGACGATTGAGGCAAATGCTATTTTTTGTAACTTGTTCAAGGTCTCAGTGAACGGCCAAGCAACCTAGTTTGAGGGTCTCAGTGGACTTAACCACCATGCCATGCTGCCTTAACCCAGCTCCGAATGTCCCTGCTGGGGCCCTCACCGCTGTGGTCAGCAGTAGGAAGCAATGCCTCAGGCATCTGGAAGGCCTCTCTAGAGTGTACCATGCAGTTGTTAGTCCCCACCGTCCTGTGTCAGGTGGGGTCACAGCAAGGGCCTTAGCCAGGAGCAATCACATGCCCTTCTCTTGAAGCTGGTGTAAGCTCATCACCTACAGAAGCTTCTAGGAACCCAGTCCTGACTGGGGCTCCCTGAAGCCGTGAGATTCATTTTCCCCAAACTAGCTTCGTCTTTTCCTGTGTTCAGGTCCTCACAACTCCCCCTTCTTGCCTCTCAGAGAAAGGCTGCGTGGAAGAGGTGACATCTAAGCTGGGTCATGAAGGACAGGGAGGAGTTTTTAATGCAGAGGTGAGGAGCACAGACATTTCAGGCAAAGGGAGATGTCTGAGTGGGCTCGATTCTTTTTTTAAAAGATTTATTTATTGTTTTTGACAGAGAGAGAGAGAGAGAGAGAGAGAGAGAGAGAGAGAGAGAGATACAGTCAGAGACAGAGAGAAGGGGGAGGGTCCAGAACAGTCTCCACAGTTGCACATCATTGGCTTTTCCACATAGTTTTATTTCACAGGTGGGTGCAGGGCTGCACAGGGCAGGAACTGGGCCAGGGTCTCCCCCCGGTGAGAACTGAACTGGGGGAACTCCCCAGTTCAGCATATGGGTCCGCACAGGCCGGGGCCGGGATTGAATCCTTGGTCCCCAGGGCTGCAAAGTGAGCGCTTAACCCACTGAGCCATCCTGGCATCCCCAACTATTCTTGTGACAAAGATCCAAGAGCCCTCAAGGGAGGGAAGAACCTGAAGCCACAGAAGGTGGTGGACTCTCCCACGAGAGTGTGTCACCAGGAAGGAGGACCAGAGACTGCACCCTGAGGGAGGCCAGCAGTTCAGGGGCAAGCTGCAGAGATGCTGTCTTCAGATTGGAAGATAGAACTCATTCGTTCAACAAACTGAGCCCCTTCTATGTGCCATGAATGTAGCAGAAAACAAGTCAGAAGAAAACCCTGTCCCATGGAAGTACATTGTAGAGGGGAGAGGAGATCTAAATGAAGGTAAAATACGCAGGATGACAAATGATTTTCAGTGCCCTGGAGGCTAACTAAGCAAAGGGGGTTGAGAGGGTCAGGTGGGGCTGCATCTACAAATGGGGAGGTCTTAATGACAAGATGATATCTGAACGAAGAGTTGAAGGATGTGAGTGAGGTAGAAACCTGGGGGAAGACTGCTTTAGGAGAAGGAAACAGAAAAGACAAAGGACCTGAGGCCATGTGGCTGTCACCCCAAATGTATAAGGATTAGTATTATATAATTATACAGTTTGGGGTATCTAGCCCTGCTCTGTATTGCCGTGATTTTAGTAGAGATGATCATGGGCAAGTCTCTTAATCTGTCCATGCCTCAGTTTCCTCATCAGTAAAACAGGGATAATAATTGTATTGACTGTTGGTTGGATCAAATGAGTTAGCACACATAAAGTACCTTGCACAGCGCCTGGTAGGTGTTTGCTACTACTATGTATTATTATCATCATTATTATTATTTTTTATCATCATCATCTCCCCTCTCTGGACTGCAAGCCCTTTGAGGACAATGACTGTATGTGGCCTTTCCCCACAGCCCAGGGCCAGCCCAGGGCCAGCCTCACAGTGTGAGCTTTATAAAAGGAATTTGGGGCTAGAAGAAATGAAAAAAGAAATGGCAGGACATGGAAGGATCCAACCCCCTCCCCGCAGCCGAAGCCTGGATGGCTTGAGGCCGCCCACCCCCTGTGGGGCAGGTGTGGAGCCTCCGGTCCTGACAATCTAGTTGTTCTTAGGGTAATAAATAAACAATTCGCTTGTCAGCACGGGGACTGGCACGAGGGCCTCAGAAGACAAATGCGGCCTCTGCAATAGACAAATATTTACCATGCTCCAGACGAAGTTGTCAGCCCTGCGAAAGGCCTCCGGGGCCTAGAATTAAAGTGACTGCGAAGACTGTTTTACCCAAATGGAACGACGTCCGTGTACTTCTTCATAACAAAGCGTGTGAAATGGCCTGTCCTGGAGCCCCTCCCGTGTGCTGGGGTTTTCCGTCACGCTCACCCAGACCCTTTATGATAGGGGGTGTGCTCACCATGTTACGGACGAGGAAACTGAGACTTGAATGAGTGAAGGGACTTGCTAAAGGCCACACAGCTGGTGGAGGTTGTGCTGGGGTTTGAACCTAACCCCTAGCCCAGGCTCTGGGCTGGAGCTTCCTGTAGCTAGTGTATGGGGAGCCTTAGCTCTGTGGGAGGACTGGAAGGCAGCAAGACAAGCTTCTCTTCACTAACGACCCTGTGGTCACTTTTGTTCCATGAAATCGACAAATGGGGCCCATGAAGGACTGTGCACCCAAGTAAGGTGCTCACAGGAAGATGAAGGACATTCCTTGTGCTGCTGGAGACCAAGGTCTGGCTAAGCACTGACACGTCAGTTTCTGCTGCATGTGTGGGGATCGAGTGATATGGTCCCTAGTTTGCAGATTGTGAAACTAAGGCTTGGAAGACTGGTGAATTATCCAAGACCACACGGCCATGAAATAGCAGCCCCAGGGTCCAAGGTGGAGCATCTCCAGGTTGGACAGCCAAACCCACTGTGGTTTGGATTCCTGAGCCGGAGCTCTCCTCCCAACTTCGTGAACCCTGGGACTCCATTGGTTTCCCCACTGAGACCCTTGCGTTTCAACTTTCACTTATCTCAGATGAGCTTCCACCTTAGTCCTCCACTCTGGGTTTCGACAGCCTTTATTTCCTCTTCTTGTTTGGGCCTCTTACATGAGCATTAGTCCCAAAGTTCCCTTTACCACTTTTTTTGCAAGGTTCTTGGACCCCCACTGTAGAAAGGCTCTCTATCCCAGGATTCCAAGGTGGATATGCAGATTAGGTTTCCATAGTGATACTCACTGGGCTTCAAGTGGAAGGTGGCAAAATTTAGAGAAGCATATAGGCTTTATCCTTAGAGAGGTGTTGGCTTGAATCTGGATCTATCATTTCTTTGCCATATGACCTTAGGCAAGTTACTAACCTCTCTGAGTTTTGGTCTCCTCTTGTATAAAATGAAGACATAATAACCTATCTCACAACAGTACGAAATAACTTACATAAAAGGGCAAACTTAGGACCTGTTCGGGAGGCAGGAGGAAAAGGTGACCTCATGCCGCCGTTGACACACACAAAGCTATCTTCCCGCGACCTGGAACGGTCTCTGCAGAGCTGCGACGTCCTCTTCCATGTTTCGTCTCTTGGTTGTCTTTCTCCTCTAGACAATGAGATCTGTGATAGACTCCAAACCTGTTAACTGATTTGTGTTCCGCTCACAATATGAGACGGGCCCAGAGACGTGGAGTGAGGGACCCAGTCACACAGCCAGGCAGTGTCTGAGCGGGTCCGTGGACCTGGGTCTGGCTGAGCCTATGCTGCTCTTCTGGTCAGTGGATAGGAGATGCTGGAACATTCGAATAGAACTTTTTAAAATTAAGATTTATTTTATTGTTTGACAGAGAAAGAGAGACAGAGAGAGATAGAGAGAAGGAGGATGGCCTAGAGCAATCTCCACAGCCATACACTACTAGTTTCGAGATATTTTCATTTCACAGGTAGATGTGGGCTGCACAGGGTAGGATCCGAACCGGGGACCTCCCACTTGGGAAGCATACCTCTGCGAACTGGAAGCCTCCACTTGGGAAGCACACCCCAGTTCAGCACATGGGTCTGCTTGGGCCAGGGTGAGGACTCAATCCTTGGACCCCGTGGCTGCAAGGCGAGCTCTCAACCTGTTGAGCCATCCTGGCTTCCCCTGAGAGAACATTTTGAAGCTGCTGAATATTTTAATCAACTTGGTTCACACCTAAGTCAGCCTCTTTTACTAACAAATTCACAATTTGTTGATTCAGAATTTGTGAGCTGGCCTGAAATTTACATTTGCATTTTCCATGAAAAGTCTTAGCAAAGGTAAATACTTCTGAAGAAAAATAATTGCCATGCTGATATTTAATTGATACTAAATGTAAATTATTAACATGAACTGCCCATAGCAAAGAGTTGTATTTATTCATAGACATGCCTTATTCTAAGCATGGCTTGGATGGGCAGCAGAATGTGCTGCTCGTAGAAGTATGGGGCAGAATGTATTTCCCTGCTTTCATCCTATAATTCACACTTTTCTTTGTCAGAGTCTCTGAGCCCCTGCCCCATAGCCAGCCACACTAATTCTGAGGATTTCTTTCGCATATGCTTTTACAATGGGACAGCCCCCTGCCCCTGTCAACTGCTGTGCCGTTACTCATGCTGAAGGGAGAGTCCTGGAGTCCATTCCTAGATCCTCCACTGACCCTGTGTGATCTTGAACAAGCTACTTAACCTCTATGGCTATTTAACTGGCATTTAAATCTCTCTTTACTTTGGCCCAACTTACTTTTGTGGCCTCAGCTTCCAGTTACCTTGCACATAACCCTTATACCCTCCAGTCAAAGAGGCTTACTTACATTCCAGAAATGTTTCTCATTCTCTCTTGTTTCCTTCTTCACCAGAATGTTCTTTCTTTGTTTGCCATTAAAATCCTATGTATCCTTCAAGACTCAGGCAAGAGGCCATTTTCTCCAGAAAGCTTTCTACCCTGTTGGTTGTGAGCTTCTCAATCACTTATTTGAGGGGCTTTTAATCTCATTCTACCTAGCATTAGAGTTCTTGTAGACATGCTTTCACTATTTCTAGATTGTAAGCTCCTTGAAAGCAAAGCTAATATCTTCTATATTCTTATAAATTCACACTGTAGACTCAGGGTATACAGCTATAAGTGGAGGAACTGAAAGTCCTATTTGGGAATTTTGACTACAAAGTGTCTGCTTCTGCATTCCTATGAAATAGATGAAAGAACATCAGTTTCCCTGGCTTTCAAATGCAGATAATATTCTGTGCCTGTGTTACTTGCAGGGATGAGTCATACACACTGAAGTTCTGCCATTCTTAGGAGGTTATGAGATGGTTCTAGCTTTCTTAGATAAACAAGGTGGAAATTCAGCAGGAACTCTGTAGTATATCTATGTCAGCAACTTCACCATGAAGCCCAAGGCTAGATCTTGGGGACATCCAGGACTGAGACTGCCCATGTCTTCGGCCTGGCCTCCGGGGCTGGGTGGGGCTCTGAGGCTGTATGGGGTGCTGAGCTGGTTCCCAATCAGGCTTATTACACCTCAGCATCCACTCCCCCAATCTTTTCAATTCAGTGTCCATTCAAGAAATATTAGTTGACCTTTTCTATGCATCATGCATTAAGCTAGGCCCTGGGATACAAAGATTAACCAGGTACTATATTTTACCCCCAGAGGGAAGCAGATATGTGAACAAAGAAAGACAATCCAAGGAGACATATGTTATGATAGAGGACAGCCCAGGGGCCATGGTGGCCCAAAGCAGGCAGCTCAGGGGATCTGAGAGTTTACACTTCCTGCTTCTTGCTCTCTCTAGGCCATGGAGGTCATTGGACCACTGTGAGATCTTAGACAGATCACATTTACACTGTAGCCTTGGTTTTCCTTCCCCAAATAGGAAGGCATTGGGGTCCAGTGGTCTCTGCAGATCTTATCCCACAACACTTTCCTCTTGATGACTGCGCTTATGCTGCTGGGCACCATGCGAGTTCCCGTATTTCCCTCCATGTTTCTCCGAAAGGCAGATGCCTTCTCAGAGGTGCCAGCTCCATTGGGAAGAAGTTCTGGCTTTAGGGAGTTGACTCTGGAACTTCCAGAGAGTCCAGGCTCTCTGTTTGTGTTTCCGTCAGTGCTGGGCATGGTCAGGCCTGCTCTGGGCATGTTGTCTGACTATTTGCTATTTCATGGGGGACACTGCCCTCTCTGAGCATTATGCCAGTGCCTGGGACTGCAGTGCTGAGCAAAAACAGGCGCAATTCCTAACCTCATGGAGCTCACAGTCCAGCTGGGGATTAAGTATTAATAAAACAGGCACACCAATGAATATATAATTACATCCTGAGATAAGTGCTTGAGAGCAAGAAACACGAACCTAGGAGAACAAGTATAATAAGGATGAAAAAATAATGGGTTTAGCAGCATAAGTCACTATTGAGGGTTGTTTTGTCAAAGTGATCAGTCTGGAAGTCACATGAGGGCAGGCTTGGAGGTAAGGATGTGGAACAATAGTGGAGAGAAGGACACACAGGCGGTCAGTGTAGGTAACTCTTGACCAGTGTGCACTAAAATGGCTGGATGGTAATGTAGAGGTCTTTCATGGCAGAAAAAATTTAAAAAGCCTACAAGGAGAGCCATAGACATCATCTTTGTAATTCTTAGAACAACCTTGTGCCACGGGAAGGTCAGGTTTTGTTCCCATTTAACAGATGAGAAAATGGAGATCCAGAAAGATTTTGGGTCGTGAGCAGAGTATTCCCAGCAGAGCCAGGACTGGAACTTCAGTCCCTAGAACCCCTGCCCCTCTTCTGGTCTGAAAAGGCTGCCTGTTCGGAGGTGATCTGAATGGGTGGGTGTGGATTGTTCTCACCACACTTGAGGTTTCTTTATTTTCTTCTCTCCTCAGTACTCAAAAATTCAGGACCATGGCTAGTTCCCAAACAGCCTTCTAGAAATGCTGAATTAAACCCAGAGCCTTAGCCAGTGAGCTCAGTATTGCCTTGGTAAATTGGTTTTCTCAGCAAACATCAACCAAGTATCGGGTGCTGTGAGAGGTGCCAGAAACACAGAACTGAAAAACTCCCCTTAGGGGACCCACTGTTCAGGATGGAGAAGACAGGGACACCGGTCATTACAGTGTGAGCTGTGTACAGGCATCACGGAGTCAAATAAGGCTTCCTGGGGGAGGCCCAGTTTAAGATGAATCTTGAAGAAAGCCCCTGAGGGGTCTTAGGCAGGGGCATGACAAGGTCTGAAGTACGTTTTTGAATGCTCTCATTGGTGCAGTGTGAGAGTAGAGAAGAGGGTGAGAGAAGAGACAGAAGATGACTCAGGTGACTAAATAAGAGGAAGGAGTGTCTCCACCCAAATCCAAAAAGGTAGAACCAGGTTTTTATCTCACTTGAAAGGTCCGATGGACACATTCTGGGTTCTGTATGTTCCCCTTTGGTGCTGGGAAGTTTCACTACCTTGACTGGCTGAAGCTGACACTGGGAGACACTTGTGTTGCTGGTGGACAAGAGGGAATCGAATCTGGAGAAAGAAGGAGGGAGAGAGGAGAATTTCATTTGTTGACTAGTCGCTATGCTAGGTGCTTTTTACATAGTCTCATTTAATTCTTCCAACCACCTGTATAGTAATGACGTCCCTAATTTTCATAAAGAGAAACCAAGGATCCGAGGTTAATTAACTGTGGGCCATAGCCACACACAAAATAAAAGAAAGAGTCAGGATTTGAACCCGGGTCTTAATGGCCTGACACTCCTCTCATTCCCTCCTCATGCACACACTGTTTCAGCGGGGAATGCAGCAGAGAGCCAGCTGACAGAAAAGCAGACTAAGGGTGTCTGGGCACCCACTCCCGCAGCCCCTGTTCAGCCATGAAAGACTAGTCGCTTTAAGCATTTTTGCCCCTCAGCTCCTACACCCAGGAGCTTCGGCAGGCCACCAGCGGACCCAGGATCTGGGACCCAGTCCCTCTTGGGCTGGGTGGGTTTTGCTTGCTCCTTACCACTCCTTAGAACCCCACCTTTCAGAAGAGAGCGCTTCTGTGTTCAGGGCTGAGACGAGGTGGGTTTCATCTGGGTGCCAGTTACCTGCTTTGCCACCCTCAGGGGCCCTTGGCTCCCAAGTTTTGGAGGCTGCGCCCTCCTCTCTGGATCTTCGGTGGCGGCGGCGGCGGCGGCTGTGGCAGAGCCTGAGGAAGCTTTATGGATACGGTCACCCTCCAGTGCTCAGCCTACTTGTTGGAACTTTCCAGAAATATTGCACTGCAGACATTTTCCACGCTGTTATGCTAATGGAATCAGGAAAAATCAATTGTCCTTAAGGAACAGGGGAATGAGACGCGCTGCAAATGCCACAGGATGAGTGATTGGTTGATTGCTTGCCGGCGATTGGAGCGCGTCTCATCCCTACATTATTCTGATGAATTTTTATGGCGTGCCTCCTCTCCTGCTTGCTCTGCCCCCTCCCCCAGCTGGGGAAGAAGGTTTATGGCTTGCAGCTTCTCAGTTGATTGAATGCAGCTGGCATTGTTGCAGCGGAGGACAAATAGGTACATTTGCTTTACAGGCTGAAAAAAGTGGGTTTAGAGAAATGGCACCACCGCGTCCCTCTGCAACAAAGGCGCCCTTAAAAATGCAGATTTTTAAAAAAATGAAATTACTTTACTCTCCTTCTTGGCGGTCCCTAATCTTCCTATCAGAGAAAAGGGCAAAAAAAAAAAAAAAAAAAGGTTGGGGGAAAGGAAAGAAATACAGGGCTTGCAAGTCTGCAGAAATCTGATTTTTCATTCTTATCACAAAGGAAGCTAACGAAGGCATTTCATTAGTATTCATTTGAGGCCGATGTGATTCTCTCCTGTTTGAGAACACAAAAATAAATAAATAAACAGTCGAACCCTGTCTGGGAAACTGCCGACAAGGTGGCTTAGAGCAGAGGTCAGCATTTTCTGGAACGAGTGTGCACCGTGCTCAGCCAGGTGGCCAAGAAAAGGGACCCAGCTCAAATACGGGCCACGCGGGCAGGGAGGAGACAAGATTTAGGTGGAGGCAGGTACCCGTGGGCCAGGGCGGGTGATGGGCTGGGCGACACAGACAGGCGGGCTGCTGTTTCCCACCGGGAGCTGGCTGAGGTTCTGGCTGCTGGCCCGAGGTGGGAGGCTTCACGTTTGGTTAGGGTCCTAGGGGCCTCTTCCTGTTTGTTCTTTCCTGCATTTTCCTCAAGAGCACCTAACCCCCGCAGAGGGCTGAAAAATCATACTGGGTGAGAGTCTGGGGATGTTTGGCCGGGGAGAGGAGTTCTGGGGACACAGCTGTTGTCTTCATCCATCCGAGCGGGTATCGTGGGCAGACGAGTGGCTCGTGGCACTGGGCTCCGGAGGGCTAGCGCAGGGAGAGAGGGCCAGAGGCAGCCCCCGAGATGAGAGCAAATTTCAGATCAAGCGTTTTCCGATATGGCTGCAGGCAAGTGGTGAATGACCCTTCGCCTCAGCACCCACATTTGTGAAATGAAGTAAATTAGAGTAAAGCCCAATCTATTTATGTGTTTTAAGCTACTGTTGGGTAATGTGCAGGGCTGGGAAGTGGGTATTAAGGGCCCTTGTACAGAGAAGGGGAAACCCAGGTTCAGAGACGTGGTAAGTCACACAGACTCTGTTCTCTGAGGACAAAGCTCTTTCCCTCCTGCAGCCGAGGGCTGCCTTGTGCAGGGGTTTCTGGGGCTAGGCTGAGAAGTGGGGACACGCACAAGCAGAAAGCTCTTGTTCTTGGATAAGCCTTCTTACCCAGCTGGCCTGGACTACCGAGGCGTTGCACGCGCTGCCCCTTCTCTCCTAGGCTGCACACGCCAGAGGGCAGCCCTCTGTACCCTCGTGCTCCTTTCCGACTGGCGCTGCCACGCCCTGTCCTTTGGCACTCCCTGGCTCGGGCCTGTGCTAGCGCCCTGGGGTGGGACTTGCTCTCTGCCCTTGTCATTGGGCCAAGTCTCTCCCATCGCTCCACGGGGATGCCGCCACTTCTGGGAAACCTTCCCAGAGACCCACACAGGCCTTTAGTCTCTCCATGCTCTTGTTGAGTCACTGTGTAGTTGTTTGCAGGACTGTAACTATAGTGGAAAAGAAAAAGCAGTGGGAATGATGAAGTCAGGGTGACCTGGATTCAAGTTCCACCGCGGATGTGTAATCATGAGCGAGTTACATAAACTCCCTGAGCCTGTCTTTCTTTGTTGGTCAGTGGGGACAGTAATAGTACCTACCCAAAAGGCCATTTGGAGGAGTCAGTGAGAACTATTTGCAAAGTACTTCGCTTGGTACCGGGCAGATAGGCGACCTTAAGCAATACAAAACGAGTGAATGAAGTTTCTTTCCGGTTGGCTAGAAATCTTGATGGGGACTGAGGACACAGTGCCCTCACTCCTCTGCGTTTTCTCTTAGCCCTAGCCCTTCCTGCATGTCCCACGAGTAATAATTAACTCCACAATGTAGTGGCAGGCCCAGGATAGAACAGGGGCTTCTCAGGCCCTCATTTAGGGCTGTTTTTCATTGTCTTTCCTCCTGGTCAGGACGTTAGGTAGCTCCCCAAGGGCAAGGTTCCCATCTCTGTCGCCTGCCTCTGCCCTGCCTCCCACAAGTCAGGCCCCTGTGGGTGGTCTATGCAGTGTGGTGACAGGAGGCTCATGGGCTCACAGTAGGGAGATCAGGCACCCCAGTTCAACTCCTACCCGCTGTGAGGACCCTGAGGCCATCAATTTTCCCCTCCCACAGGGGGATCACACCTCCTGCCCGACCTACTGCCCGGGCTAGAGACCCAGGGGCAGGAGGGCAGTCCTGGGCCAGCTCATCTCGGTGTAGGCGTTGGAACGATTGCTGCCGATACTGTTTGCCTCTTGACATAAAAAAGTCCCTGCCCTCAGGGTCCTGGAGCCAGTCTCTCAGAGGAGATGGCTCTGTCCTTGAAAGCCACTCTCCAGCTCTGGTGTTTCCTGTGGGTAATTTGAAACTGGGGCTCAGAGAACTGAACTCCAGCTAATGGTTTTCAATAAAGAAATAAGTGCTGCTGGTCAGGCTGGCGCTAGCGTCGGGCTTCCGGGCAGGGGGAAGAAAGCTGGGGCGGGGCTGGCGGGAGGGGGGTGCCCCGGCAGGGAGAGGGAGGGGGGTGGGGGGCTAGTCACAGGCCTTTAGGGATGCGGTTGCATTTTCCGGTCAGTTAGGCAGCCTGATGAAAAGGGATGAGATCGGGCCACAGCAGCCACAGGGCAGAGTGGGGGGGCGGGGCAAGAAAGACCCACCAGACCTGGTACTGCTCAGCCCACGGAGTCACTGCCATTAGAGCTAGAGCAGCTGTTTCCACACCGAGCCAGTCTCTTGGGCACCTGGTTAGTGGCCTCTCCCCTCGGGGCAGCCCCACGCAGAAAGGAACGTGGAAGCTTTTTCTGCCTTCCATCCACATCAGACATCACGTCTATAACAACCACAGCTCTCGCTACATGCTTTCTGCATAAAGAACTCTGCAAAGCCTCACCAACAACCCTAAAGGAGTTGCTGTCATGTTCACCACTTTGGTTTGCAGAGAGGAAATGGAAGTACAGAGATGTTAAGTAACTTGCTCAAGGTCACACAGCTTCTGAGTGGCAGATTTGGGCTTCAAACCCAAGTCATCTGGCACCAAAGGTCATGCTGCATCCCCCCTGTGCTGTGTAGTGTAACTTACTATGCCCTAGTAAGGTCTCTGAATCGTTCCTATCTGTAGCCCATGAGGTCGCCGGGGAGGGGCATTAGCTCCATCTCACTGATAATGGGACTGAGGGAGGTGTGCCTGGCAAGGAGGACTCAAGAGAGGGAGGCAAAGGGGGCATCGAGACATGAAGAGTGAAGTAGAAAGACTCCATAAGCTAAGTATTTCCAGCGACATAGCAAACGCCTTAAAATGTCCATATTTTCTGGCCTCATACTTTCATTTCCGGGAGTCTGCCCTAAGAAAAGAATCCCGCTAAAAGAAGATGATTCCAAAGAGAAGAAAAGATTGTTTATTTATGATCTCAAATTATTGGAAGAAATTTAAGTACCCAACCACAGGAAATAGTTAAAATCTCGTGTTTACAGCTGATGTGACAGTCTGAAGCCATTAAAAAAAAAAAAGTTTCTGAAGGCAACATAGTAACCTGGAAAAATGCTTATAGTATAATGTTACGGAAAAAAGTAAGACAAAATTTTATGAATAATAAACTACCCGTAATAAAATCTCAAGTGTACTAAGTGTGTAGGAGCTATGCAAACTAACAGCTACTGGGTTAGGGTGATCAAATGGTAAGCACCTTTCCTGTTTTTTCCCACTTTCTACAATAGGTTCCTTCAGTTACTGATACATTGATGGACTTGGTCAAGGATATCCTTGGATGACCTAGAAAAGGTCACCCTTTCTCTCTGCCTCCGTTTCCTACTGGGTACAATGTAGATGGAATTGCCTTCTTTCCAGGATTGTTGTATTAATGAGATAATGGATATCATGTACCCAGCATAGTGCCTATGCATACATAGTAGGTGGTGACAAAGTGATGTCTGTTATCCCCTGAGGTCTCTGCCATTCCTCCCATGTTGTGTTCTGCTTTATTAAACTTTGCAAAGTGAGGATGGGACAGCCAGTTTCAAACCCCTATTCCAGAAATGGGGACTCCTCAGAGTCAATCATAGACCTGTCCCTCCTTCATCGCTTGACACCAGTGAAAAGATTAAAAGCTAGACCCTCCAAGAAGGGTCACCTCTCTCTCAGGGCCTCTTTAACAACATGTATCCCAAAGCTAGCCTTCTAGAGACGGGGCCCCAGAACTTCTAACAGGGTACAGAGACCTGTGTGGTTCTGCTGCCGCCTGCTGAGGGTCCACAGGTCATCACTTTGTTCATTCATTACTCATTCACTCATGGAGTCACATAGCGAGTCAGATACAGTAGATCCGTATTGAGTGTTACCTTCATGTTTACTGAGTCTGGGGGCATTTGTACCAGGGGCATTCACTTACCTGAGTTTATTGAATCCTCATATCTGTTCGCAGAAGGTCACTTAGCAGAACTTGGCAATTTTATTTTATTGATTGATTGATTTTTTAAAAAGAGATTAATTTTATTGTTTTTGACAGAGAGAGAGAGACAGAGACAGAGACCGAGACAGAGAGAAGGGGGAGGGCCCAGAGCAGTCTCCAAAATTGTACATCATCAGTTTTCGACATAGTTTCATTCCACACAAGTGGGTGGGGGCTGCACAGGGGGTGCACAGGCAGGAGGCCTCCCACATGGGAAGCTCACCACAGTTCAGCATATGGGTCCGCACGGGCCGGGGCTGGGACTTGATCCTTGGACCTCAGGGCTGCAAAGCAAGCGCTTAACCCACTGAGTCATTTGGCGTCCCCAATCTTGGCAATTGTAAAAGGCAAGACACAACTTTGTGTCTCCTCCCATAGTCAGCCAGCTGGTCCTCAAGCCTTGCCAATTGTGTTTCCTTAGTGCCTTTTGGGTCTCATCCTTCTGTTCCAGCCTTTCTCAGCGTCAGCCATTCTCTGTGTGCCGGCATCACCTACAAGCCCAAACCCGGCCTGGGAGAGCATCCAGCTCTTCATTCTGGCAACACTGGCTTCCTGTGGTCTGACCCCCTACCGTGCACCTCCACACACAGCTACTGCCTGCGTCTCCCTTCTCCTCAGTGCCCCTTTATGACCTCATGCTGTGTGTACTGTCCCTGCTTCCTGGAACGCTCTTACCCGCATGTCAAACTTACCCAGCCTCGAAAGCCCAGCCCAGAGTCCCTCTCCTCATCGGTTCCCATCCAGATTTGCCGCTCTCCCTCTGTGCTCATCTCCCACGACACGGCAATCATTTCTCAGTCTGTTTTCCTCTGGTTCCCTGTCCCCCAGGACTGTGCATCCCGCAAGGGCAGGAGCCATGCCTTTCTATGTCTGTGCCCCTGAAGCTTAGCTTAGAGCCTGGCATAAGCAGCAGGCCCTGTGAGTGTTTGTTGAGTGATTTAGGGATGACAGTGTGATCTCAGGGTCTCCACCAAGGAGGACTTGGATCTCTTGAGAATGGGAAGTGTTCTCAGCTGAATTCTCCTGGCAGACACTTTACAGTATCACCAGCTGCTTAGTCCACAGAGGCCCTGTCTCTGCTCAGCTCCCTGTTGGGTGTAAGAACATTTGGTCATAAAGCGACCTGGCTGTTGGGATTGCAGCCAGCGCCTGGCAGGGAGATCCCCATGACAAAGCCTCCGCCTGGACAGCTGGGTGTCCAGGAAGTCTGACGGTCTGGCCCTGCCATGTCTCAGCCCCACGCCATGCCTCTCTCTACCTGCACGCTCCCGAATACAGCCAGACCCAAATATTTCCGAAAGGCAGCTCCTTTGTTTATGATTCCTTCTGCCTGGAAGATTCTCCACCTGCCTTCCTCTCCATCTTTGCCCAGTGATACCTACCGGTTCTGCTTGGGTCGGGGGTCACCCATCCTGTGGGCCAGGGGCCTGCCCTGGATCCCTCCATGCCTTGGGGCACCTTTATCATTACACTGTCCACACTGTGTTGTCATTATCTGTTTATTTTTCCAACAAGTCTGTGGGTTCCCTGAGTGCTGGTACTTTGTCTAATTTACATTGGAGTCCCCAGTTGCCCGGCTCATGGTAGGTGAGAGATGGCCTCATTGTGCTAGGACCCTTCCTTGTTGTTCTGAATCAAACCACAGTGTGCATGGAGTGTAAGGGTGAGGGTTATGATATATGAGGAGACATACCCACCCCTTAGGCTCACAGGGTAAATAAAACACACAGTTGGTGAACGTGAGCTGAGAACACTCCCTAGTACACCTGGGAGGTTGGAGAGAGTCCTAAGCTTCAGCGCCGGCTCTGAACTCTCTCCTCACCTGTTCAACGAGGTTCCTGATTCCAAAATGGGAATCGCAATGCTTTCTCAGCCTCAGCATTATTGTGAGGCTCAAGTGTGACAATGTATCTGAAATGATCGCATAAACTGTATTTTGTCCCTGAGGGGGGATGAGCGGGGCTATAACAGCAATGCCCCCTAGGGGGCGTGGCAGAGCAAGCCGGGTCTTCCTTGTTAGAACCACGTGGACAGGAAGTGCCCCTCTGGACCCAGAAAGAGGGAACATAGGGTCTAAGACACACCATGATTAGACCCCAGGCTTCCCTATCCTTGGCGTTTCTCTACAGATTCAGGTGACATCTGGGCTATCTTTGAAGCTAGAAAAGAAAACGATCAGGAAAGGCCCACCTGATGGCACAGGGGGTAGCCCTAACTCTCTGCCTCGTACACGGGGTGGCTATGGGCCGGGCAAAATGGCAGGACTCTTTCCCTTGAGCTCTATTTTCTCTGCTGTCTCAGGAGCGTGGCTTCCAGGGCTCTGAGGCCATTGTCTGGTTGGTACAGGGCACATCTACTGGCTTACGGAATGCCACCCTAGTGGGACAGGGTTGCGGTCTGAGCAGACCTGCCCCCCAGGTCTGACACCTGCAGTCTCAGCCTCACAGTTGATTAGCTCCCTCTTCGCTGGGGAGGGTGGGGCCTGATAAGGAAGCCAGCTGGAGGAAAGCTTTGTAACTCAATTTGCTGTACAGAGAAGCCAGTCTGTCTGGCAAGAGCTAATTGGAAAGCTGCTTCCTCTAAGCCTAGACCCATGAGGGCGCTGGGCTTGGCTGGGCAGGGCCCCCTTGGCTAGGCCCACATCACTTAGTGCTTTGTGGGAGCCGCTCCCAGCGGGAGAGCACTTAGCACTGGTAATTGGCCAGTCAGGCTCATCATTAATTCATGCCAAATTGTATTTCTTCTTGAGAGAGGAGGGGGAGAGAGAGAAAGGAGTGGGGATAGATGTGAATAAATGACTTTCTGAAGGGAGGAGTCCATTTCACGGCTTGACTGAAGCAGCTTCCACTTGGGATAAAGGAGACTAGGGATTCATTTGTTCACTTGCTGTTGACCTGATCATTACCTTCCCACAGGAGGTCTCAGTTTCTATCTGTGCTAGGAAACAATAGTTCAGGGGTGTCCAAACTTTTGACTTCCCTGGGCCACATTGGAAGAATTGTCTTGGGCCACACATAAATTATATTAACACTTAACGATGCCTGATGAGTTAAAAAAGAAAGTCACAAAGAACAAACAAACACCTTAATGTTTTAAGAATTTGTGTTGGGCTGCATTCAAATCTGTCCTGGGCCACAGCTGGCCATGCCTGCAGTAGCTAATCTAGCTACCTCAACGATGGCATTGGGGATTAAATCTAGATATGAGAGACGAGTGTTCTTCAGATGGTGATTTCAATAGGCCCAGGGAGGCAAGCAGGGAGCCACATACGTTTCCTGTAATTCTTGACGTAGAATGGGGTAGGTTTATACTTCCAATCTTTTGAATGGATAGTATTTTTTAAATGACTCCATTTTATCTCTTTTGTTGGCTTTTGAACTCTTTGGTGTGTTGTTTTAGTGGGTGCTGTAAGGTTTATTGTATACATCTCTAACATCCCAGTCTACCTTCAAGTGATTTTGTAACACTACACAGAGTGTAAGAGCCTTACAATAGTCTACTTCCATTTTCCCTCTTCTGACATTTATGCTAATGTTGTCACACATTTTACTTATAAACCTCACAATACATTGTTATTATTTTTATTTAAACAATTATCTTAAATTTCTTTTTATTGTGGTAAAATACATATAACATAAAATTAACCACCATAATCATATTTAAGTGTACAATTTAGTGGTATTAAATACATTCATAATGCTGTGTAACCATTACCATCATTCCTCTCCATAATACTTTATCTTGTAAGACTGAAATTCAATACCCATTAATGGCTATAATCTTTTAGAGAGACTGAAACAATAATTTTAAAATTTTATGTATTTACCCATGTATTATAGCTGTGATTACTGGTATTTTTCATGCCATTAAGATCCAGGTTTCCATCTGGTTTCATTTTCCTTGTGACTGAAGTACTTCTTGTAACATTTCTTTTAGTGTTATTCTGCTGCTGATGAGTTCTTTAAGCTTTTGTAAGTCTGCAAAAGATTATTTGGCTTTGTCTTTTGAAAGATATTTTTAATAGGTATAGAATTCTAAGTTGACAGCTTGCTTTCTATACTTTAAAGATGTGCTTTACTATCTTTTGGTATACATCTGTTTCTGATGTTAAATCTGTTTTCACTTTGTTTTTCCATATATAACTTTCCCCTCTGTGATTGCTTTTAAGATTTCGTTTTATTACTAGTTTTGAGAAATCTGACTGTGATGTCTTGGTATAGTTTTCTTCAATTTTCTTGTGTTTTGGGGCTCATTGAGCTTCATAGATCTGTGATTTATAGTTTCATTAAATTTGAAAAGAAATTTAGCCATTATTTCATCAAAGAATTTTTCTGTCTCTTCTCCTCTTGAGTGGACTCTATACATATATTAAGTTGCTTGAGATTGTCCCAAATAGCACTAATAATCTTCTTACTTTAAAATGTCCTTTTTCCTGTGTTTTAAATAGTTTCTTTTTCTATTTTCTCAAGTTTACTATTTTTTTGCAAGGTCTAATCTGTCTTCAATCCAATCCAATCCAATCCAATGTATTTTTCAGCCCAAACATTGTAATTTTCATCTCTAGAAGTTTAATTTGGATCTTTTTACATCTTCCATGACTCTATGTAACTTTTGAACCCAGGGAATATGCTCATAATATCTGTTTAATGTTCTTGTTTCCTAATTCTAATACTGTGTCAGTTCTGATTGATGTTTCTCTTTAGTATGAGTCATATTTTCCTGCGTCCTTTCATGCCTGGTAATCTTTGGTTGGATTCCAGACACTATAAATTTCAACTTCTTTAAATATTCTTAAGCTTCATTTGGAGGTGCAGTTAAGTTACATGAAAACAGTTTGATCCTTATGGGTCTTAATTTTATGATTTTTTTTTAAAGGCTGGACCAAAGAAGCTTTTAGTCTAGAGCTAATTTTCTTCATTATTGAGGCAAGTCCCTTCTTCATGCTCTATCCAATGACCTGTAAATTATGAGGTACTTTTTTCCTTCAAGTTGGCTGGTGGCAACAGGCATTATTTCTGACCCTGTGTGAGTGCTGGGCATTGGCAGGTTTTTCCCAGGCCTTTCATAGTTTTCTCATACAGACTGCACTCAAGACTGAAGGGGAGACCTCCATAGATCTCTGGGTTTCTCTGTCTATGTTGTGTTCTTTCTTTCTAATACTCTGTTCTGTGAACTCTCATCATTGTCTCACTCCCCCTACACTGTCATCTCTGATCCCTCAACTCAGAGATTAAGCTCTGATACCAGGATGCATTAGGTCATTCCTAACAGACTTAATGTAGTGCCTATGGGGAGAATGTGTCCGGTTTTCAGAGCTGGCAGATGGAAATCATGTCAGCACCATGGAGAGCTCTAATGGAGGCCAGCCTCTGAAGAGACCTCTTGAAGCAAAAGAGTACCCTGGCTACTGACCAGCTCATTTGCTTGGCTCACTCAAACCCAAGCCAGAGTACCTCGGTACTAAATTCAGACCAGGGTGCTATTTGAGGTTGAGTCTCAATTGGAAGCTAGTTCAGCCCTGCTTTACCTCTCTTGCAGTTGGAGTAGATGGCAGAATCCTGTAGCAATAAAATCTCTGGAATTGTCATTTAAAGACCTGGGTTTGAATCTTAGTTCTGCCACAAATTGTCTGCATGGCTTTGGACAGGTTATTTAGTTTTCAATCTATAAAATGAGGATAATGATACTTTAGGGGTGTTGTGAGGACTGAGTAGATAGAGCTAGCAAAGCACCTTGTGTGATGCCTGGAATAGAGAAGTTAACTTGCAACACTTAATTGAAGGGTGTATAAAGTCTCTATCAATGTTAGGGCCTCTCTGGAGATGATACATAGGCTCTCATAGGTGGATAAGGGGTAGAGGACATTCTAGACAGAAAAAATAGCATGGGAAAATGTAGGGAGGCATGAGAATAGAATTGTCCAGGAAATGGAGAGTAGTTCGATAAGATTTAAGCTAGTCAGCTGTTACTTTTATTCCGAGGCCTCTAGGACCACTATTTTAGCACAGAGCACTCTGTTGAACCTCTACACTTTATTTCAGCTAGCCTATTGTGCATCTCAGTTGAAAGATCTATATGCACCTCTGACCCACGTTTCCAAAACAGAATTGATCACTTTCTTCCAATGTGCTCTCCTCAGATGGCCTGTTAGAAGGAAGAAGTATGTCTTATGAATAGTCTTAAATTGGGTGAATGTTTTCTTAAAGGATGTGGTGACCCTATTCTCCTTCCCAAGTGAGAACAGAAAATAAGAATGGCTTAACATAAAGCATGAGATAATTGGGTTAGAGAAGGAAGAGCTTCCAGTATTGCAGATTGTAAGGAACTCAGGAGGGGTAATCAAAGGAAGCCATGCAATTCTGTTTCCTGAAGAAGAGGAGACATTATTATCTAGCTGGAATATTCTTCTTCATCATCACTATTTAGTCTCTTATAATAATTGACTTATTAATATCCTTTAAACAGCAGTTTACATTTGTATAGAGCTTTACAATGTGTAAAAGGTCTAATTTGATCTTAATTGCCACACTGTGAGATTATCAAGACAAGGATTATTAACTCATTCCCCCTCTGCCCTAATTTTATAGGTGGAGAAACTGAAACTGAAAATCACAATAGTGATGTAATTGGCAAGAAATCAAGTAGTGCCGTGAGGAACAAAGCTATGTCTCCTAGCTCCCACCCAAACCTAGATGCCTTTTTACCCCCTCTTTTTCCAAAATAGCATTTTGGTTCTCAACTGGAAACAACCAGAATGGCAGCTGAATATATGATTAGAGATCCATAGAGCTCATCTTTCTCAGTTTAGGTTCAAAGTCCCTGAGCTAAGTTATTAGAAAGGAGGGGGCCCTGAGGCCGTTGTCAGTGATCTATTTCTCACGTGGTCTAGGGCTTGACCAATTAAAAGCCTTTTTACACCTGGCCTCATTTGTCGTGCCCCCACCAGCACGTGGAGGCTGTCATTTATGATCATGAGTATCACCCATTTTCTGGACGCCGCTGAGGAGGCCCAACGGATTTGCCTGAGATCCCTGGTCAGTGGCTTGAGCTCAGATCTGAATTGCCTTCTCTGGCCTCCTGTTCAAACTCTTTGTCTCACTTGCTGCATCCCAGCTGCCTCTGGCCAGACTCGAAAAAACAAATCCTGTAATTGAGTTGGAATGTGGGTGCTGGGGCCCGGGAGACATTGTTTCCTGCTTTTCAATCTGTTCTTAATGTATTAAAGTGATGAAATGAGGAAGAGGCCCAGAAGGGTGGATGTTTTCCATCAGTGAGTCACAGGAACAAGAAAGGCAGAAGGTCAGGAGGAAGGCAGCTGCACTCCCCGGGCAAAGCCCACACAGACGTGCTGGGCGGGGGGCTGGGGCTTCTGTTTAGCACAGGCCCTGAGAATGAACTAAGCCAGGAAAGATCAGGTCCCACAGAGGTCTCTCTCCCTCTCCATCATGTCACCTGTGACCACCCGAGCACCAGCTCTCTCATCGGACAAATACCCAGAGTCCTAGGAGAGAGACCCAGGGAAAACAGGAGGGCGCCCAGCCCAGCCTGAGGGGGATCAGAAAAGGCTTCCTAGAGGTGACATTGAAGCCAAGACTGGAAAGCTAAAGGGCTGTTGTCTGCGGAAAGGGAGGTGAGGAGGAGAAAGCACTTTCCAGGTAGAGGAAACGTGTGGCAGGCCAAAGGCTTGGAGGTGACAGAGAACAGCTGCAGCCAGCCAGCTTGAGAAACGGCGCTGCACAGGCCGAGGGGTTGGCAGTGCTCCCATCCCGAAGGGTCTTCCCGGTCAGGGGAGGAAGTGGGTTTCCTTCTGGGGAAGGGTTTGGTTGGTGGCTCGATTTCTTTGGCTATGCCTAGGGAATGGATTGCAGCGGTGTTGGGAGTGGAGCCCGAGACAAGGAGAGGTGGTAGGGCCTGACCTGGGCAGTGGGAATGAGGATAGAAGAGACAGAGGACAGAGGATGGAACAGAATCCTGTTGAACAACAGGACCCCATTGTGGATGATGATTGGATGGTGGGTGGGAGGAGGGAGAGGGACAATCTGGCTTGGCCCAGGTGTTGGTGACTTGGCCCAAGTGGCCACTACTGACATTAGTCTGTGTACAGTGGATTTGATGGCTGCATTGTCTCATCGCCATTCTTACTCAGATTGCTTTCCAGCCAGTTGTAAAAAACTCTTCTGTGCCAGGCTCTGTGCTGGGCACTGAGTGTGCAGTGATGATTCAGAAGCAGGCCTGGCTCTCCAAGTGAGAAGACAGGACTATAAACAAATACGACCACATGGTGTGATGAGGCTGGGACAAGGGGCTCGCAGGAGCCCAGAGATGGCACCAGAGGAAGGGTAGGAATCAGGGGAGGTTTCCTGGAAGAGGTGACTCTAAAGACCAGTGTTTGAAGGCTGGCTAGGAGTTAGCTGGGTGAGAAAGGGGTGTGTGAGAGAGAGCGTGGTGAGTTCAAGGAGGTCTGTGGGTGGGATGGGCTGGGCTTCCCTGGCCTGCCTCTTTGTGCACTTTGCTTTTTCAACTTACGATGCTTCTCTCTTTGGCCCACCTCACACCAACCTTCAGGGTCCACTTTAAATTCAAACTCTCTCTTGAAGCCTTCTTTCATCCCCTCCTGAGTCACAAGTAATTTATTGAGAACCTACTAAGTGCTCGTTACATATTTTGTTTCAGTTATTCATTATGACACCCCTGTGAGGTCAGCAGTTCAGTTCAGTTTAATATAGAGCTAGTCTCTACTATGTGCCATGCCTTGAAAATACAGAGATAAATCAGATATTGTTCCTGCCCTCAGGAAGTTCACATTCTAGTGGGAGAACACAATTAGTAGTGGATATTTTTAATAAAGATGATATTGGGTGCTATTATCTCAGTTTTGCTGATGAGAAATTCAGACTCATATTTATTTGTTAACTGATTTTGTCCAGGAGCCTGAGGATAGTAAGTGGAACCCAGCTCTGAGTGGCATTGACATTAACACCCTGTCCTCTGCTCCAATCAACTCCCATCACATTTATCACAGTCTCTCTGCCTCGAGGAAAAGATGCATAAATAAGTAGATGCTGGCAGGTTTGGTTTACCCCTCTACTTGACTACTAGTTCGTTGAAGGCAGGACCCAGTACTGTAAAGTTGTCCTGCAGAGAAAGATCTTGAGCAGGGGATAGGAACTAGCACTCAGGAAGTGCCTACTGTCAGCCTGGTGTTCTGATGCCGGTCCCATTTCCCACTCACGGGCCCTTCCTCTGTGCTTCTAACACCCTCCCACCTGCATCTGTCTCGCTTCTAAGCTCAGGGTGAATAACTCTTGGTTCTTGCCCATTCATTTGTCTCTCTTTCCTTCTTGATCAGTTTGGAATCTCCAGAGCCCAGCAGAGTGTGTGGGCGATGTCAGAATCTAGTAATCTTGAATGGGATTGACTTGAATTCTCCTTATTGATTTTTAAATGCTCTTATAGAGTTCGCATGTGTGTCTGTGAGTATTTGTGTCTGTTGAATCTGTGGGTTTTTGTGTGGGCTCACCCATAGTTTGCATTGTGTGCATGCAGCTCTTGCATGGGGCCTTGTATCAACTCTGCATATTTGCCACAAGGGCATTCACAGTCCCTCCTGAGCCCCACACCTCCTCACCCCACCAGCATCTTATTCTGATCAGCCCTAAATGTCCCCTTCTTCCAGAAATACGTTTCGTGGTGACTTGCGTTGCCTAGGCCTGACTGAAATACTCCTGAACACCCTGGGGTTGGAAGCTTGGCCTCTTGGTGCGTGTTACGAGCCTGAGTTTGCCAGCGGAGCCCCCAGCTTCGTGACTGCTGACGACAGTGGGCCTGCTTGGTTCTGAAGGGAAGTGGGCAGTAAATGCTAAAACTACACTCAACCTCCTAGTTGCAGCCTCAAAAGCACCCTATCTGGTTTACAACTTCTCTAAGGGGCTGAGCTTTTGGGAGTAGGAATGGAATGGTAGAAATTTAGGAATTGTTGTCTTCAGACAGTGTGTGTCTCTGGGTGGGTATGTATTCCCCCCCCACCCCCCAAGCTGATCATGGTGTTTTAATGACTAAAAATCATGAATATTAAACTGAGGGAAAGTTGACAGTATTTAAATGAGCATCATTAAGAGACACATAAATTAACAGGGCTTTTAGTTCTTGTGGAACTGCCGTTTCAATGTTAATTAAACAACCGGAGTGCTCGGGTGCTTTTGCAGCAAACTGTCCCCAAAGTGTGCTGCAGAATATCATTATGGGTGGCTGCCTTGCTGTTTAATTATTTCCAAGTTGATTTTTTTTGTTCATTGCTGCAGTCGTTTTGTGCTTGTCTTGCATTTGCAGAAGGTGATGCCATGAATGGCCAAGGAAGTTGTGTGTGGTGTGATGTGTTGGCCCCGTGGTGGAGACCTGAGCTGACCAGTGCCTGTCTCGTCACCTGGCACCCTGTGAAGAAAGCCCTGCGGGACCTTTTGGGCCCTCTGATGGACTGGTCTGTGCCTGAGTTACGGAGGCACCTGTATCCTTAAGTGCAGACAGTCTTGCTCTTAGAAAGTTGACCTGAGACATGGAAGGAAAGTCAGAGGTGACAGTGAAGGAGGAGGTATAAAGGTGCCATGGCTATACTTGAGGCAGTGTGGAGTGGAGAAGCCAGGAACCTTGGGATCTGCTCTTGACTCCATGGGTCTAAGCTACGTGACCTTGAGGGATTCCCTTGTCCTCTTTGGCGTCAGTCTGTTCAACTGTGAAAGGAAAAGGTTAGACTAGATCATGCATTCTCAAAGTGGGCAACATTGCCCCCAAAAGGGCAAAAAGTGGTTCTTGGGGGTTGAAAAATCTTTTTTTTATGTATAAAACATAGATATACACAGATACATAAACAGACAAACAGTATATCTGTGGTATTAACATTTCATGCGAAGGAGAGACAGTAAGAGAAAAAAATGTTTACAAAGACTTCTTAGGTAGGCAATAATAGGAAGAAGATTGAACAGTGAACTGGATGAAGCCTGGGAGCTTCATCTGTAAAGAAAAGAAAAGCTGGGGAAGCTGGGATGGTTCTGTGGGTTGAGCTTTCATTTTGCAGCCCTGGGGCTGAAGGCTCGAATCCCGGCCCCGGCCTGTGCAGCCCATATGCTGAACTGGGGTGCGCTTCCCATGCAGGAGGCCCCCCAGTTGGATTCTGATCCCCCTCTCCCTGGTTCAGCCCCTGGCTCGAGGGGGCGTGCCTCCCATGTGGGAGACCTCCCTGCCCAGTTTCTGCCCTGTGCGGCCTCCGCCTACCTGTGTGGAACAAATGTCAAAAAACTGATGACATACAACTATGGAGACTGCTCTGGGCCCTCCCTGTTCTCTGTCTCTCTCTGTCTCTGTCAAAAACAATAAAATAAATCTTAAAAAAGAAAAGAAAGGAAAAGAAAACCCACTGTGAGGAGGCCCAATGGCCACATGCCCTAGGATATAGAAATGGTCTTCCTTATTACCTGTGCGAACTTGGCTGGGCCCTTACCTCTTCTGGGCCTCAGGGACCTAGCCTGTCAATTGAGGACATTCATGCCTTACCGGTCTAAAATCAGGGGGGTGGGCCATATGCACTTTGACCTTCAGGAGCCAGGGAAGCAGCAAGTGGAGTAGAATACAATTCTGGGTCCATAGTGGGCTGCAAAGGCAGAGTATATAGCTTTTGGAACTAGTCCACTGGCATCGAAGCTCAACTCTACCACTTAAAAGCTATGTAACCTTGGGACAGTTCTTAACTCCACTAATAAGATGGGTTAGGAACAGTATGTAGTTTATAAGGTATTTGTGAGGATTAAGGCAATCAAGACAAGGAGAGAATTTAACAGAGCCTGACACACAGTAAGAACTTATTAAATGTTGACTCTCTCTCTACTCACCACCATTAATATTAATTTTTTTTATTGTTACTATTAAATGATGTTGAGTTTCTGAGTCCCATTGGGTTTCATGTTTCACCCTAAGACATGTTTCGTGGCTTCATGATATTTTTGTACACACTTCTTTCTCATGCCTGCTGGGCAAACTCCTACTAATCCCTCTCAGCCAGCATCTCCTTGGGAAACCTTCCTTAAGCTCCTCAGGTAAGCTTGTGTATCTCCTGCATGATATACTTCCCTTGCCATGGACTACCTCCTACTTTATTTCTGTTGTTTATTTATGTCACCTCTATACTCTTTTCTCCTCTTCCTCTAAATCCTTGCTCAAGCTCACTTTCTCCATGAGACCTTTCACCACCCCACTGAGAACTTCCTCCCCCAAGACCTTCCTCATCTCCTCTTCAGCTTCTTCTTCTGATGCATTTCCTTTACTGTTTACTCCTCACCAGAATGTGTGCTCCTTGACGGCACGAACTCAGGTCTGTTTCTGTCATTGTTGTAACCCCAGCATCTAGAAGAGAGCCTATCACATAGAAGACCATATTGACTGAACAAATAAGTGCATAAACTGGGCCTTCTTCCTATGCCATTCCATGCTAGGTGTTGGTGACATTGATGAGATCGGCCTGCTACTAGATAGTGCTGTGATTGAGGGACTCAGGACCAACTGAACCCCACCATGTTGAAATCTCTCCTCCCTCCCTTTTTCACTTCAGTTTTTCTGGGGTATACTTGCATAGGGTAGGGATCAGCAAATTGACTGGAAGACCCAGACATGCTTTACTATTTATTTAAAAATTTATTTTATTTTATTTTATTTTTTAAAAGAGACAGAGACAGAGCAAGAGCAGTGTCTCGTGGTTGTATGTTATCAGTTTCCAACATGGTTTCATTCCACACAGGTGGGAGGGGGCTGCGCAGGGCAGGAACCAGGCTGGGGATCTCCCACATGGGAGGTACACCCCCTCAAACAGGGGTCAAACTGGGGGGCGAGAACCAAACTGGGGGCCTCCTGCATGGGAAGCACACCCCAGTTCAGCATATGGGTCTGCACGGGCCAGGGCTGGAACTCAATCCTTGGGCCCGGGGCTGCAAAGTGAGTGCTTAACCTGCTGAGCCATCCTGGCTTCCCCCACATGCTTTACTATTAACTAAGGTTTTCATTCTAAGCCCCAACACTAACAACTCACAGGGAGTTGAGCTGGGTCACCGGGTAGGCTTCTCCCCCCACCCCCTGAAGTTCAACAGGATTGCATTTCTCCAGACTATAGCAGGCTACCAATGTTAAAATCCAGGTCTCATATCTTACCACTATGATTCAAGGAAATAGTAAACCAATGACCATGAAAGTGGAGGGAGGGAGTAACAGAGAGAGGGTGCGTGTCCCTATACTGATTGGTGTGGTTGCAGTGGAAGGTTGTGGGTAGAGAGACTCTTCAAGGAGAGGTGCTTGGATGAGCAACTTCTCTTCTGTGATACTTTAATTTTCATTTATTCATTCTTTACCTCACAGGGTAGATTTATTTAACAGTATATGATAATTTTCCAATACATTATTAGATGTAAAAAAGAAAAACATATAAATCTATCGTCTATTTTCTTTCCTTCTTTCTTTTCTCTCTCTCTTTCTTTTTCTCATCTCTATCTATCATCTATCTATTTATCTATCTATCTATCTATCATCTATCTATCTATCTATCTATCTATCTATCTATCTATCTATCCATCTATCTATCTGTCTATCTATCTATCATCTGTACATTTGAATGAAACCCAGTCAAATGCTGTTGAGAGGTCCAGTTGTCCATCAGGTTATACTTTGTAAGTCCTATGAGAGAAGCCAAATAAGAAATATAGTAACAGAAAAAGCAACCTTGAGTTGGGTTGACATCAAGTCTAGGATGACTGAAGTAGAGCCTCTAACCTCCTTCTAATGGTGTCTAGATGTAGAGGTAACAAAATGTGAAGAGAATACAGCATCAGTCTTTTCTAAGAGAGCTGGGACCTGGGTCTAGAGATGAACTTAGATTTCCCCTCTTTTGTTCTTATTTTTTGGTTGGGCCAAGTTTTCTCCCTGGGGATCCAAATTAAGAGGACCTGCAACCAGGGATCAATCTTATTTTGTTTGTTTGTTTATTTATTTAACAGAGAGAGAGAGAGAGAGAGAGAGACAGACAGACAGACAGACAGACAGACAGACAGACAGAGACAGAGAGAAGGGGAAGGGCCCAGAGCAGTCTCCACAGCAGAATATCATGAGTTTTCATTATAGTTTCACTCCACAAGTGGGCTCAGGGCTGTGCAGGGCAAGAACTGGGCCAGGGGCTTCCCACATAGGAGGCCCACCCTGGTAAGAACTGAACTGGGGCACATCCCAGTTCAGCATATGAGTCCGCACAGGCTGGGGCCAGGATATGATCCCTGGACCCCAGGGCTGCAAGATGAGCTCTCAACCCATTGAGCCATTCCGGCTTCCCCTGCCTTCTTTCAAAACCTCATCTGGACAAGTAAATATTTATCACTCTTGGGGTTATAGAAGGCTTTAAGCTTGAAGAGTCCCTAGAACCCCATTTTCAACCTCGTACTCAGCAAGTTCTTGGTTGGTGCAGAGTGAGGGGGCCACGTGGGTGATGAGGCTTGGGGTGGTCAGCAGAAGACAGATCATGAAGGGGACTCTTAATTATGAGAAGGGACTTAGACTTTATTCTTCCAGCAGCCAGTAACTAGGGTTATAAGCATGTGACATTCTCTCATTTAAGAGACAGAGAGAGTGGAGCTCTTACAGAAAAATAAGAAAGGGCAGCCAAAGAAGCTGGGAAACCAACACACAGGGCTGGGGAAACCAGCAGAAATGGGAGCCTTCTAGCAGATAACATTGATGCTCTACACAGCTTCCCTTGCATCTCCACCCCCTAACTTCATGTGCTTTCAATACCACCTGTAGCTTTCCTTCAGTGGACTGCCCTTACTGGACACTAGCTCACTAGTACAGACAGCCAGAAGCATTCAGTAGTTGACCAATGATTATTAGGTATTGAAAGGGAAGGAGGGAAAGCTCAACTTTATTCTTTATTTTTTTAAAGATTTATTTTTATTGTTTTTGACAGAGAGAGAGGGAGACAGAGAGAGACAGAGAGAAGGGGGAGGGTCCAGAGCAGTCCCCACAGTTGCTTGTCCTTAGTTTTCTACATAGTTTTCATTCCACAGGTGGGCACAGGGAAGGAACTGGCCAGGGGGCCTCCCACACGGGTAGCACTCTCAGGGCAGGCCAGCTTTACTCTTGACTTGGGACAATTTACACTCCAGAGTTCCCCTGTGGGCTCTAAACTGTGCAGACTTTAAACTGAGGTTATACCTGTTTGGCGCTTTCCTTTTTCTGTCCTACTTTCCTCACTTCCATAATGATTTCTCCTGGAAGCTTTTCCATAATAAGTCACTTGTGCATGAATCTCCATTTCAGAGTCTGCTCTGAAGAAGCCACATACATGGGTACATATATTGCTATATGAATGGTCATACAAATTGGGTTCATGCTCCAAAGCAGGGTCTCAGAAGCCCATATTATCCCCTCCATACCCACCTGGGCTGTAAATAAACAAAAGGACCATGGATCCTACCTCCTAGGACTCCAGTGAAGATAGACCAATCCCGTGAAGCTGAAATGAACTTCTGCTTTCTTCCTCCTTGAGAGATTTGTTGCAATTCTCTCTGTCTCTAGAGCCCTTTTACACTAGTTCTTTCTCTGGGTGTCCAAAACATCCTGCAGTATAGGCCAGGCATGTTTCAGCCCCATTTAACAGATGGGAACATTGATTGTTGGAGGTAAGTATGATTTTCTGGAGGCTACAGACCTTCCCTGGTTTCCTTGATTTCACTGATTTTCTTCACCATTCTGTCCCTCTGAGGGCTACTGGATCTGTACCTAGGAGAAAGGTTTATACTTTCATGGTCCAGGAGGAAGATGAGTAGTACAAAGGAATAAACATATCCTGGTGTAGAAGTCCAGTGCGTCTAACCAAACCAAAGAGACAAAGATGTCTGGCAGTTAGTGTCAGGGTCAGACAGAGGAGCTGGATGGTGAACAAGAAATGATAAGTACTGAGGTTGTGTGTTATTCAGAACTTTGTTGGCTAAAAGAAGAGCTAGAGTATTCTCCAAAACAAGCATTGCATCCAACACAGCGTGTTGGGAACCACAAAGTGAATGAAGCCCCAGGACAGCGAAATAAAGATGCTCGGATTCTTCTGTCACCACAGTTCTAGCATCACTCTCTGGAAGGTGTGCCTGGGTCCCCCAGAAGGGATGATCAGGCCCTCTCTCGTGTTCTTATTGTTTCCTGTTAATCTCTTTCCTAACTGTTAATAGTTGGTCATTTCAGTTTACTATCTTCCTGACTAGACTATGAAATCCAAGCAGAGACTAGATTTAAATCCTTTAAGAATCCCATTGCCACGTCATAAACAGGGCCATGATCCTGACCACAACTTGAGCCTGACTCTAGCCATGGACGGGTCCTGGACCTCAGGTCTCGACTGAGCCCTAATCTTGGCCAGAGACTGGATCTTGATTCTGACTACTAACTGAGCCTTAATCCTGGTTATAGTCTGAGCCCTGACCTTGGTCCCAGCCTGAGGTCTGACTTTGATCGTATATGGAGCCATAAACCTGACCCCAGATTGAGTTCTGATATTAGTCATAGACTAGATCCTGGATCCATTTTATATGCCCATCATTTTACCAGGGGCTCAGCCTAGCTAACCTTTTCGGTATTTAAATGGTTCCTTGCATACACATTTGTCTCTCTTTATTTCACCTGTTTTAGCCTATGCCTCTATTAGACCATGAGCACTCCCAGCGTGTGTCTACCTCATGGGCTGGTGTAGGGTGGGGCCTCTGCAGGCTGCCGACCAGGGCCAGTTAGCTGAGTGACTAATAAAGATATGTTTACCACAGTGCACTGGGCAAGGAATCTCTTGACTTCCTGTACCCTGGCCATCTCTGTGATCAAAAGACATTTGAGGAAAGACTTATCTTTTTATAGGCAACAGAATCCGAGGTAACAGAATCTGCTTTTCCTTTACCAAGAATCTCCGAGAAGTGGGAAAATGCTCAGGAACTTGAGAGCAAAGAAAGTGAGAAGGAGAACTTTTGCCTTTCCAGGCAGAAAATTAATTATAAAATCAGATTGTGTTAGCAGAACTGTTTATATCTCTGTTTAAGGAATTTGCCATCTTCTGAATCTAATAGATGGAGCAGTCAGAGCTTGACTGCTACAACAGTTTTTAATTTGTTTGGAAATTAGTCCAAATAATGAAGAAATGCTTTTCAGTTCAACACGAAAGCAATACAATTGGCACGTCTCCCTTTAAACAATAACAATGACAACACAGTTTCAGCACTGAATAATCAAAGAAACGCATATGTCAGAAACAGGTTGTAAACCCCTGGTTTGGAGGAATGCCACTGGGGGAATACTCATACCTAGTGAGACTTCATAGTTTAGCAGTTTGGTGACTGTATCACTTTTGCTCTTTGGAATAAGCGTTTGAGGTAGGTAGGTAGGTAATTGTACCTTCCACTTCAGAGCCGGAACTCAGGCCTAGAGGAATGGAGTTGTTTGCCCTGAGGCACACAGCTGAGCTAGTGCTCTCTCTCCCCACCCCTGCTATCTTTTCCTGAGTTTGGTAAACTAGGCTTTGTCCTGATAAGAAACAGGTAAATACCTCTCCTTGATAATTTGTGGGCGTTAAAAACAGATGCATCAATCTGAAGTGTTAACAATGATTGGTGGTATAGACAAAGTCCATACATTATAGCCTCATAGCCCATTTTTGTGTAGAACTGTATACTGGCTCTAGTTTTACCATGATGAATCCATTATGTGATTTTTGTGCCTGTCCCTTTTTCTCTCTCAGCTTCAGTTTCCTCCTCAGCTAAGGCGGGTAATATCTACTTCGCTGGTCCATGTGAAAATTAAAGATATTGTTAGTATATTAACAAATAGTTGTGAATTACTTAAATAGTGATTGTGAAGTGTTAAATATTGGTCAAGACCAACGTGCTATGCAGCCTAGAACCATGCATGGTCCCTGGTAAGTCACTGGGTTGTGACTTCTGAGCTTGCCTCATCCTCACAGTATGCCCATCATTAGGGTGGGATGTAGTCCCGAGGTTTCAGGAGCCCAGAATGACATTTCTCAATAGGTGACTAGCTTTGAGAGGTCTCATCATAAATTTTGAGGAAGTTTCTCAAACTCACCACTGAAGGTCATATTTTATTTCTCTATTTTTTCTTTCATTGGGAAATTTCAGTAGACAGGTGGGTGGTCTGTGGTCTGGGAGGGAAGGCTTGTCTACTAGAGCTGAATTTTATTTCATTTTCTTCTGGGTCCTGAGAGGTAAATCAGATTTCAAAAAGCAAACAACTGGAGGAAGAGATTGCCAGGCAGAGAGTTGGGGAGGAAGAGGCTGGGGAGGTGGGTGGGGGCCAGCAGGGGCTAAGGAAGTAGACTTGTTTTTCCAACAATTGGGACCCTTTAAAGAGTCTGGGGCAGAAGAATGGCATTTACTGATTTTGGCACTCAGCACATGTCAGTCATTTAACTCTGTGAGGTAGGTATCATCATGCCCATTTTACAGATTAAAAAACTGAAATTCAAAAGGCAGAAGCAACTTGTTGCAATCACATAGTTTGAAAAGGTGCAAGCTAGGATTTGAGGATTTGGTTGGTTCTAATTCATTCCAAAGCCCTTGCTGTTTCCAGCACACTTTGTTGCCTCCCAGTGCAAAATAGTGAACTCAGGTGAGAAATTGTGAGGTCGAGTTCCTGGGGGTGGGCACCAAGAGGGGCTGAGAAGAAGGGGAGACCAGAACTACCAGCTCCTCATTTCCTCTGTTCCTCTCAACAGGAAATGCGGAGACCTTCAATACTAAGCCTCTTCTGCCTCTCATCTCCTCACCCCTGCTGCTCAACCCGTCTACCTCCCCCTCCAGTCTGTAATCCAGCCTTTCATCACTCCTCAAGATGTCTGAGGCCAGTCTCTTTTGGTGGCTGGGTCTCAGTTCTGATGAATGATTTGGATGTGCACCACACAGCTGAGAAATGGTGGAGCTGGGCTGAAATCCAGGAAGTTAGAGCTTTTTGCGTGGTACTAGTCTCTGTGCCTAGCACATAGTAAGCTCTCAATGAATAATAGCTTCTTTCCCTCCCTGCAGGAGCCAGTGCCATCTCACTGGAGATTCAGAATGCTAGAGCTAAAGGGACTTGGCTCCCATTTCCCTTTGGTGGTGGCTCTGGTCACTGGCCAGATTGCAGCCTTTGCTGGAGGAGTGGGAGCACCCGTGTTCGCAGCTTCAGCCGGGGAGGCTGTGGCCCGAAGGTCTGGCTTTGGGTAGAAAGAGAGCGGCTCGGGGGGCCCGGCTGCTTTGCATGCGGGATGAGCGCTCCTCTGGTCAATTTGCTCTCACTAATGTCAGGCCCCCGCAGCGCCTTCGTTGGTTGCGTAGCAACTGGCCGAGCAGCACGGCAGAGGTGGCCATGCATAAAAGATGACACATGATGGTGGGGCGCGGGGTGACGATTTGCAAATTTAGAGACAGTCACAGCAGGAATATGAACTGGGCATTAGACAGGCGTGGGGGTGGGTGGCTCTCTCTTTGTCTCCTCCCTCCTCATTCAGAAAGTCAGGTTGCTACTGTATTGCTGGAGGTCTGGGAGGGTCAGCAGAAGCCGAAAGGATGGCTTAACTTCAGCCCCCAGAGAGCCAGGGCTGGGCTGGTGGGGGCTGAGAGGGGAAAGGGGAAGGGAACAAGGTGGGCAGCCATGCCAGCACAGACAGAGGCTCGGGGCATCCTGAGGCCGTCCTTTCCCCCGGGCCCACACCCTAGAAGGGTGTGAGAGCAGCTGGCCTGGACAGCTCTCCTCCCCTAGCAGTTGTCTTCTAAGCCACTCTTGAGATGTAAGGTATTGGACTTGGCATCCCCAGGTCTGGGATTCAGTCCTAGTCTTGCCATTTTCTAATACTGGGAAATTCAGCAGGTGACTTTAAATCACATTCAATTTAATCCATCCAATACCAATTAAGCACCTGCTATGAGCCACATACTGACCTAGGGCCCGGAGACACAATTTTATAAAATATAGTCCCTGCCTTTGAGAAACTCTCAGTGTGGTGGAAGAACAGATGTTGTAGTCAATGAATTATTCTCTAGTGTACCGAGTGCAAAAATAGGTGGACTAGGGAGGAGGTGACTTCTGCTCTGAGTTTTAAAAGCAATGTAGGACTGGTCAGGCAAAGGAAGCAGCGTGTGATCGCAGCAGGAGGTGAAGGGATCTTGAAGGGGTTTGAGGTGGCCAGGGGATAAAACTTAGTGTCAATGTCAATGAGGACATGGCTGCTAATCTCTAAAGGTCCTCCTGGATGTGTGGGCTCAGCCTCCAGCCCACCTGCTCCCTCTCTGTACGAGGGAGCAGACTGAAGCAGGAACTTCTCTAAAAGCACGGAGTGTTAGATGCTGACCCCCGGTTTTCTGGCAGCTCTGTCCCACGCCCTTGTTCCTCCACACGTAGGACTTCCGTTCTGGAGTGCGTTCTGGTAATTTGGACAATGGCAAGAATTATAATATTGAGAGTTTGGCAGCAAGTTGGATTTGGGACCATCATTGAGGAATAAAATTGTGTGGAGGAAATGATGTCATTTGGCTAAAAACTTTGCTGGGGCCTCCCTGAAACAGAAGCTGACCAGGGAAAGCAGCTTCACCCATCACTCACCACAGCCGTGCAGGAGTTCAGATCGCAGCCCCGCTCCTTATTTGCTGGGTGATCATGCATAATTCATCTTCCCTCTATTTCTCAGTTTCCTTCTCTATAAAATAAGGACACTAATATCATCCACCTTATGGAGTTGTTGCAAAAACTAAGTAAATTGCTACACTGTCCTTAGAACAGTGCCTGGCATGTGGTAATTGCTTAATAAAACAATCATTATTACGGAGGAATCCAATTGAGCTTGGGATAGAAGTTAAAAGATGGAAGGTGGGGATCTAAAAACAGGAACTGAGTTTAGAAAGACACAGGGGTTAGCTAGGTCGAGAAGTGGAGGAAGGATTTCCCAGACAAGGGGAATAGCAGGTGCTCAACCACAGAGGCGCTAGCCCTTGATTTAGCAGATGAAAACAAAGGCCATGCAACAACGTGTGGATGAGAGGAGAGCTCTGGGCATCCAGGGCAAGGCCTGACAAGAAACACGGCCTCAGCCCTCTCTGCTGGGGCTGTGTCTGGAGGGCACAAGACAGGAGAAAGGAGGAGAGGTGAGGTGGGCCTTCTCTGATGTCCAAGGAGTCGAAGAGGGAAAGCCAGGACTACTGGACCTCTGAGCTGACCCCTGGGCAAGGCGAGTGGTGACTCTTGTCCGGAGGTCTGTTTCTGGAGGTTTGGTGCCGGGAGCCTCGGGCAGTTGAGGGGCTCACTGAACTGCCTAGGAAAGGAGACAAACCCTGGCCTGTGATCCACATTACTGACTGATTTAAAATTGGAATGTGGGAGCAAGTGCCTGGTCTGTTTAAGGTCCAGGGAGGTGCCCAGAAGAACCAAATGCCTTTATAATCCACACCGTCTTCTTGGGGTCTGTGCATTTCCCATCACTTTTACACCCTTGACACGGGCTTTGGCCACCTAGAAGGGGCTGGACAGATTCTTAGCTGTAAGTTCCCTGAATGAGTTCTTGAGTGACAGGAGCCCGAGGATGTCTTGGTGATAGATGCTCTCCTAAGATGTGTTCTAGTTGCTCCTGGGAGACGAGCCATGGTGAGCAGGAGACTGGTAGCTCCTTGGGGACAACTACTGCAGTCTAGAGAAAGGCACCAAGGGTTCAGATCTCTTTTTTACCTCCTTCTGGATGTCTGACCTTGGCCAAGTTATTTAACCTTCTTCCCTTTCCTATTCCATAACATGGGGATAATAATAGCATCAACCTCAGGATTATATAGAAGGTTAAATGAGGCCATGCATGTAAGGTACTCGGCCAATGAATGACCTGACACAGAGGAAGTGCTCAGCCAATGTTAACTATTATAGTAGGGTCTCAAATTTAACTCACACTCCAACTTAAATCTGCAGAAGGATTGCATTATATGAGGTCGTTACTGTTGATGCTCTGGACTTCCTTTCACGTCTTCTCCCTCATTAAAAATGTAGCTTTTAGTTCCAGCCAGGATAAAATTCTTGCTATTTTTATTTTTAATGTCAGAGGCTATGTATTACTTCATCTTTCTCTTGGAATTCCTTCAGGAAGACTTTCAACTTCACATTAGTCAGACTGGCAAGGCCCAGGTACTTGGAGAAGCAAAAGAGAATAAGACATTAACAGTTTCCACAACATTGCCTCTGCTACCCTTTCATTATCATAATAATGACACAGGGCTCCCATCATCCTCTGTGGGCTGTGGTTAGGGTTGCAGCCCATCTTACAGCCCGAGGCCAGAACAAGGCACACACTACCTAGGACGGAACTGCTGGAGTGGGCCCCTTGAGGACCCCTGGCTGCACTTACAGAGGCAGCTGGTCACAGAAGCCCTAGGCAGATGGCTATTGTCATTGTCTCTACACAGGCCCCATCTGCACCCATTACTGCTGCTCCTGTGCCAAATGGAGCCCGCTGCCTCCTCAGACCCAGCCACCCGGTCCCCAATGGTAGCTTGGACTGGTCCTCAGAGTCCTGCTCAGTGACTTTTCCAGAATAGTTAACGGAGAAAAGCATCAGCTCCAGGGAGTTGTGTTATATATTTTTATTTAAAAAGCAAGCAAACAAAAAACTACTGCTCCTGGAAACTGTTCTCTGGATTAGTGTCCAACTGTCTGTCACCCACCAGCTTCAGGACCCAGACTCACAGTCAGATGGAACGCCGCCTGATGGGGTCCACCCACAGATGCCCCCACTGTCTGGGGCTGGGCCCTGAGGAATCAGCCTGTAGTTGCCCGGAGGTCTGTTTCTGAAAAGTGCCCCTGGCCATGTGCCTGCGGCTGGGACAGTGGCTGGAGGAGTTCTGGGTCACTCTGACTCATCAAAACGCACACCATTATAGGTGATATGTAAGATGGTTTGAGGTGACCTTTGCAAGTTACTGAACCTTTCTGGGCCTCCGTCTCCTTCTTGCACATTGGGAATGATGCTGTGCCACATAGGGTTATTATATGAATTGAATGGATTGTATGAGTTAATTTCTTTAAAAGCTTTTAAAGCAGCCTCCGACACATAGTACGTGCTATGTACATGTTTGATAAATAAATAAACTGCAAAGGTCATAGCTTTAAACAGCACTGACTCACACAGTGAGAACGTGGACTCCGTTTAAGTCCTCTTGCAGTCTGTCTGATGATATCAAGGGGTGTCTATACCTGGTTTCGCACAAATATATGCCTGGAGCATCTCTTTAATATCCACTTTTTCCCAAGTAGGGGGCAGGCTTCATACTCAGAACCTCTGGCAGGTAAGGGCTTCTCTAGAATTAAAAATTTTTGTTTTGTTTTCAATGTAATTAATTTGATATTTACTTTCTCCTTCTGGTAATTAATATTGGTTTTCCTTTTGTGACAGTGATAATATGGTATTGGTGACTTACGGACATGGCAGAAATAGTGGGTTTACTAGGAAGTAAATCCTGAAAGTTAGGGAAACACAGTAATGAAAAATCTATCTTATCTACTTACCTACCTACCTACCTATCTTTCTATCTCCTAGCTATCTACCTACCTACCTATTATCTCTATCTCTCTTTCTCTATCTTCAGTTATCTACCTACCTATTATCTATCATCTATCTATCTATCTATCTATCTATCTATCTATCTATCATCATCTATCTTCTAGCTATCTACTTACCTACCTATTATCCTTCTTACTCTCTCTATCAGTCATCTATCATCATCTATCTACCTACTTACCTATCTATCTACCCCTATCTATCTATTCATTATATATTTTCTCTGTATATTTTTACATATTTGTAAATTTATATATTAAAGTTATATTTATATACCCACAAATATATACATATATATACATATATGTAAATATATGTAAATATATAAAGAATTCTTCAAGAGGGGCTGGGTCATCAATTGCTGGGTCTGCTTTGAGGACTCTCCATGTCCCCCATAGGCCAGCCTGCTGAAGCTGCCAGAACGTGGGACCCAGCTTTTCAGGCTGCAGCCGCTTAAGGCTCTGCCCCTGCAGGTCTCTCTCCCCTCACTCTCTCCCTCTTTTAATCTTCTTGCGTGGCAGAGTGGCTGTAAATTAGCACATTAATTTCCAAATCAAGCCAAGTTCCATAGTAACGGAATGGTTTTCATCCAGACCTGAAAAGATTCATTAAGAAGTTGATTCTCTAAGTGCCCTCAACTTATTCCTTCAAAATAACAGCTGCATTTACCCAATTCTGATCGCTCTCTAGGGGCTGGGGCTCCAAGTAGCTGTGAGCCTGATGCCTAGGCTGCTAAAGTGAGTCCTTGAGCCAGTGGGGTGGGGTTATTCAGAGCAGTGGAATACTTACCTTGGTTGGACATTGGAGACTTGGGTACTTTGGTAGAGCAGGTGATCTGCCGCCTCCTTTGAGAACTCCTGCAGGCCTCCAGGTTCCATCTGTGGACAGACTAGCTGATGTTGCTGAGAGACATGTCTGGGAATGCTTCAGGACTGACGGTTCCAGGGTTCTGGGATTGTGACTTTGGGGCAGAAATGAGGGCACAGGACACCCCAACTTCTTTATGGCAGGGGGAGGGACTAAGTAGCCAGGGCACATATTTCATGGTTAAAAGGGGTCGATAAAATATTTTATAAGGTTCAAGTCAATTTCAATGTCAATTGTCCCCAATAGGCTATGGCTTGGAAGGCTCATATTCTCATCTATAAAAGGGGACAATAATACCTTTTCCCAGGGTGGCTGTGAGGCTGATGGACATCACATATGTGGAGCATTTAGTATAGTGCCTGGCATGAAATGACTTGTCTTTGTCTACAATGATGATGGTGATGAAAATGATGATTCACATCCACATTTCTGACAACAGCACCACTATCTGCGCATCTATCCATCCCCCTCCCTCAGCAAGCAAACAGATCCCAAAGGTGTCCCTACCTAAGCGTCTCTCCATTCCACCACCTGCTCTCCTTCTCACTGCCTTGCTAAGGCTGTGCTCACCTTTCATTTGGATGCTAGGAACAGCTTCCTAAACAATGTTCCTGCCCCAGTCAAAGCCGAGAGGAACAGGTGAAGCAATTTCTCCTCCCTCCCTCTGCTCTAAGCAGTAGTGGTTACAGTTAGGTTCTGAATGGGGAAGCTGGGATGGCTCAGCGGGTTAAGCGCTCGCTTTGCAGCCCCAGGGACTGAGGATCGAGTCTTGGTCCTGGCCCGTGTGGACCCATATGCTGAAGTAGGGCATGTTTCACATGTGGCAGGCGCTAAGCCCAGTTTCTGCCCACCTGTGTGGTATAAAAACTGATGCCGTACAACTATGGAGACTGCTCTGGGCCCTCCGCCTTCTCTGTCTCTGTCTGTCTCTGTCTCTCTCTGTCTGTCAAAAACAATAAAATAAATATTTTTTAAAAAGTTAGGTTCTGAAGTGGTTAAAGTCATGGGAAGGAGAGTCACAGAGTCTGGTCAGGGATGTGATTTTGGGCAAGGGACTTGACTTCTCTGGGCCTATGTAAAACTGTGTGATGATTCTTACCCCAAGACTACTGTGAGAGTCAATGAGATCATGTCTGTGAATTGCTTAGCCAGACTCTAGCTACTCTATTCATTTTTAGGACCTTGTGCTAGGCCCTGCGGTCCACAGCTGGGTAAGACGCAGGCCTTGCCCTCCAGGCACCTGCTTGAAAGTGGAGTAGTTGGACATCTTCAGGAATAACCATAACTCCAAGTACCAGAGGTGGCTGTAGAGGCCACTCCAGGAAGGCTTCCTGGAGGAGGCCATACCAAGAGATGGGCAGGATTTGCCGTGTGGCATTCTAGGATGAGAACTGCACACATACACAGAGATATTTAAGCGTGTTCTGAACACATCTCCAGCCCAAGCTTCCTGAAGGAATCTGAAGAGGAGGAGTAGAGGCAGAGGTCAGCCAGCTGGCCATCACGCCTGGGAGGTCTTCTTAGGGGGAATGACTTTAGGGACAGGCGTTTTTATAATGTTTGAGAAAATAGGTTGAGGAGATATTTTGTTTATTGCTTTCACATACTGTATGTGATGTAATTGTGTGAAGGGAATGATAACAACAGCTAACACATTATAGATCTACTTGGTAGCAAGCTCTACGTGCTTTGCATGTACTATCTTATTTGGCTCTTCAGACAATCCCATGTGGTTTCTATGACCATTGTCCCCATGTGACTGAGGAAACGAAGCCTCGGAGAGATTCCCCCACTCAGGATCACACAGCCAGATGCCATGTCTGCCTGACCTACAAGTCTCATCTTCTCACCATCGTGCAAAATCCTCCGGCGCCAGAAGCTTCAGGGTGTCGATGGGAAAACGCAGGCTCAGAGGCGCGGTGATTAGTTTGGAATGAATTGTCTGACCGTCGTGAGGGTGGGCTGTAGGGACAAGCGAGGGAGGGGCAGGTAGGATGGGCCGTTCTTCCAGGAGTAGAACCTGGGTGCTGCCCCTCCTGGCAGGGTTCCCCCCTGGAGGGGACCAGTTTGGGTCCAGCAGGTTCCTGTGGGGTCCCCAACAACTTCAGGCCCGTGTGCAGACTCCACAGCAAAGTCTCCCTAACGGCATTCGTATTTGCATCACAAGTTTCTGTGGCCCGAGGTGGGGAGCACGGCCTCCTTCTAATTGGGCAGAAATTAATCAGCCTGAGCAGGGAGACATCGCACGTTGGGGTGAACATGGCATTGTCACCCCTCTAATTTGCTAGACAATTCAGCCTCTAGTGCAGATGAGAAAAAACAAACACATGTATATTAATGACTTGAAAAGACTTCCATTTATCCAAGCATGTCTTTTTCTTTTTTTTTTTTTCATTCAGCATATCATCAGATCAATAATTAGTCCCTGTACATTTTACTAACTGGAGTTTGCCGTTGTGATTGTTGTTCATAATTTTGCATTGCAGTTTGACAAGTTCAGGAACTCGTTCAGTTTGAAAAGGGAAAGGAAGTCAGGGATAGTGTCTTCTTGTGCGGCGGTCTCCCACATCTAAACAACGCCAAGAGCTGAGCGCTCGCTGCAGTCTGGTGAGTCTCTTGGCTGATGGCGCGCTGGGTGCTTTAACCGTCAGGGATGTGTGTGTGGGAGTGAAGGTGGGGATTGCATCGCTCCTTATTGAGTCTTCTTCATTTTGTAATTAGCCGTAAGCCCTGCTCAGAAAGGGGAGCCCTTGGAGAAGACGAGGGGCCATGCCACATGCAGACGCCAGCAAGCAAGCTCCTACAGGTGTCCTGCCCCGCACCCCCTTCTAACTTTGAGCTTCCAGCTCCTTCAGGAAAGACTATGTCACAGTGGTGGAGGGAGAGACCTTCCTTTATACCAGGTCCTTGCTGTATTGCCAGCAAACCCACGCCAAACTTGTCCTGCAGGCATTATCTCACTTTGCAGAAGAGGAAATGAGCTCCAGAGAGGGTACACGGGTCACGCTGGCCACACAGCTGAATCAGTTTGCCTGACTGCGTTTATTGCATCTTCTCACTCCTGCCCTTGCATGTGGTTTCTTCCCGCTCCTCCATTATGACCCAGCACATGCGGTAAGGTCTTCCAGAAAGCCTCCCTTGGCTCCTCAGGTGTCCTGTGGCCTCCACGCCGCTGTGCTTCCCTCTGTCATGGCTCTGGCCTCTGCCGTGGAAGAGCATATGGATGCCCCGGTTACACGCCCATGGGGTGTGGACATTTGCCTACACGATGTCTCCTCCATCAGAATCCAGACGCCTCGGGGCAAGGAATGTACCTTATTTATCTTCATGTTTCCAGCCTTGGAAAATCAACATCTGTGTAAGAAAGGGAGGGAGGGGACAAAAGAGAAAGGTAGGGAAAGAGGAATAAATGATACTAAAATAAGTTGAACAGATTCTAAAGTTTCAGTCTTTCTCAATGTGCCGTATTCAGGCTGAGTGGAAAAGTCTCATTTACCTTTTCCCATCGCTTTATTTTTTATGAATGTGAAGCCTTATTTATTATTAAAGTCATATTATTATTTTAAAATGAACTGGGCACTCTGAGTAAGGCAAAGAAGGCTATGGCATGATCTTTACTCTCCCAGGCCTTATCATGGAGCGTGAGAGACACACATGCAGGATGTGTTAAATAAATAAGGCAGCTACGATTCAGAAGCGGGTGGGTGAGAACGCATAGTTCTTAAGTGTCTGCGATGGGCCAGGAGCTGAGCTAGGTCCTTTACCTACGTGATTTCACTCATTCCTCACATTTGTGCAGTGGGCACGACAGCACCCCTTTTATGAACAAGGAGACTGAGGCGTGGGTGGCGGGGCTCAGTGACTCACAGAACTAGCTGGTTAGAAATGTGGAACCATGGTGGTCAAATTTCCAAAGCTTGTGTTCAGTCAAGTTCCCAAATGAAAAGACTAGTCAGCACAAAGTGTATGGGGTCCCAGAGGCGGTGGACGTGTAGGGAAGATGCTCTACTGGTCTGGCGTCTCCTAGCCTCTGAGCTGCCCGTCCCAAGGTTCTCTTGCCTCACCCAAGCCCAGAGCCATCCCAAAGCTGGCAGATGGCGTTGGGCCTCAGCCTTCATAGTGGGTAGATTCTGGAATTAAGCTCGCAGCCTGAGCCTACATGTTGGATGCCTGCTGCTCTCACCTGCATACCGCTTTCTTAGTGTTGACGCAATGGATGCTTGCCTCAGTTTCCCTGAAGGAGTCCCAGTGTCTGACAGAGGCCTCAGCCCTGCCCTCGGCCTACTTGGCTGACATCTTGATTCTATAACAGGCTATTGTTCTGATGGAAAGATTAGTGATAACAATACTGTGTTAGACAGTGTCCAGCCAAGAAGCAAACCCTTCTAGGTATTTCAAGCAGAGACACTTTCTCACAAAGCTATTGGACGGGCTGGAGAGCAAGAGGGGAGGTAAAGGGGGTGCGTCCCAGAAATCAGTTATGGAAAGGAAGCCAGTGCTATTCCTCGATCTGCAGCAGTAAAAGGGGGAGGTGGAGGCTGTACCCCCACAGACGTTCCTGGGACTGATGTCAGTGCAGCTTCTACAGTCCAAGAGGCCACAGCCTCACAGGCGACTGAAGCCTAAAGTTAGGCTGACCAGACGTAGCTTTTTCAACAGGACAGAAAACAATGGTACTGTCCCATGTTAAGGGGTATGGCTGGTCAGCCTAGTCTCACTGACCATACGTACTAATCAAAATGGAACAGTACCATTGTTTTCTGTCTCATTTAAAATGGTATGTCTGGTCAGCCTACCTAAAACGCCTTCAATTTTCTTCCTACCTTCTTATGGCCCATGTGTGCCTTCCAATTATAGAACCAGACTGGAATCCAACCGGCATGGGAACCTAAAAAATATCCTTTCCAGGTTTCCAGCCCTAGTGGTGCTCAGAAGAGTATAGATCAGCAGATGTAGGGCTGAAGACCAACGACAACAGAATGGAAAGAGCAAGGCTAGGGAATTGGATAATATCGGGTTCAAATCCTGGCTCTGTATTAATGAATCCTTGGGCAAATTACATAACTCCTTTTGACTTAGTTATCTCACCTATAAAACAGAAATAATAATAATAGTAACTTCCCATAGTGCTGTTTTGAGGCTTCAGTAAGATTATATATACAAAGGACTTAAACAGTTCTTGTTCATAGTAAGTACTCTGTAAATGTTTTATTCTTGACAGTAGTATATTTCAGTTCAATTCCCTTCCATATACACATAATCTTGTTTCTTTCTTTTAAAGATTTATTTTATTGTTTGAGAGAAGGTGTGGGTGACAGACAGAGAGAGAGAGACAGAGAGAGAGAGAGAGAGCCCAGAGCAGTCTCCATAGTTGTACAACATTAGTTGTGACATGGTTTCGTCCCATACAGGTGGATGTGGGGTCGCATGGAGTGGCAACTGAAGCAGGGACCTCCTGCATGGGGGGCCACCACCTTCACCACCGAGCTATCCTGGTGGTTACCGGTTGTGCTAGTTCAGCCTGTGGGGTTTCATGGGCTGGGGTCGGGAATGGAACCCTGGACCTCATGACTGTGAGCAAGCACTCAGCTGCTGAGCTATCCCGGCATCCCCAAATCCTGTTTCTTGAACTGCTTATCTCTGCTTGCTGTTACTAATAAGTGCCCAGGCTGAACACCCATGGGGACTTTTAAAAACAAGCCAAGTCTTCAGAAGATATTGTACATTTGCAGAGGGTCTTCCCATCTATACTGCATTGCAGTGGGATCCTACCCAAAGTTGTAGTTTTCCTCAGTCTCTTCTCCTCATTTCCCCTGGTGATGCCAAGAAAGTTAACAGGGGTTGAGCAGGAGTAAAAAATGCTCACTATGTGCCCACAGCTGTGATTTCTTTAACTCCTCATGATAACCAGTAAGGTAGGGATTAATGACTCCATTTCATAGAGCAGAAGACTGAGACCAAGAGATATTGTAGATTCAGGTGACCCACCTTCTGCTCGCCTCCTACTCCCGTCTTCAACGCCCCATGGTAGAAGCTGGAAGGCTGCAGTGCTTGGCTGGTGCTCGGCTCCTTTCAGCAAGTGCTTTCTGGACACCCCCGGGTGGTGGGCACTGGGCCAGGCAGCCCCCGCCAAGCCCAGCCCATCTGGAGTCAACTCACGAGACTCACACAGCCAGGAGGGGGTTGGCAGCAGGAAGAGAATGGTATGAGAAAAGAACATCTCCTGCTCCCTTTGCCCACACACGAGCCTCTTCTGGAGAAGCTGGATCCAACCACTTTATTCAACTTTCTGGCTCTGAAAATGCAGTATTAGACTGGTTCCAATTCAATGCCATTTCATATGGATTTATCGAGCCTCTACAGAGATGGGTCAGGCCCAGGGTCTGCCCTGGAGGAATCTGGGGAGGCAAATATGTGTGACAACACTGTGTCACAAGTGTTATGTCAAGGAGGCACAGGGCTTGTGGGAACAGGGGCTCCTCATCCTGTCCCAGGGTGTCAGAGATGACATCTTAGAAATAGTGGCTATTGATGAAGGTTTGATGAAAGAGTTGGGGATGGTGGGCCAAGAAGAGGGTTCAGAATATGCAAAAGCCACGTGGGGATCTGAGAAAGGCCCATGTGGTTGACACATGGAGGACAAAGGCAATTGAGGTACATGCTGAGGCTGCGAGACATAGGGAGGAGCTGAGTCCTGAAGGGCCCTGTGAGTTATGTCTGTGAGCTTGGGTTTCATTTCAGGGGCAACAGAGAACCACTGGTGGGTGAAAGTGACATCATCCGGTTCACGATTCAGGAAGAACATTCTGGGGCCAGAGTGGAGTAAGGGATAACCCAGTGGAAAACGGGAGGCCACTGAGGAGGAGCCTATTGCTGTGTCTGGGGAGAAATAGGGGTGGCCTGAACTTGGGCAGTAGTACAAGGAATAGAGAGAAGGGCAGGCTTGTCAGGAGGCACTTAGGGAGTAGAAGTAACCCAGATAATAACAGTAACGAACAGCAAACACGACTTTTGCCATATGCCAAGTACCCTTCTAACCGCTTGAAAAGTAACTCGTTCAGTTCTCACAATAATGCAAAGAAACAGGCCCAGAGAAGTATATAACACATTCAAGGTTATATACCTAGTAAGTGGTGGAGGCAGGGTTCAAACTCAGGTAATCTGGCTCCGGAGTCTACTCTCAACCCCATACTATACTGCCTCTTGAGAACACAGTGCTCGGTGGCAAATTAAGTGAGGGGAACTGAGGGATAGGGAGGAGTCCATCATGACTCCCAGTTTCCATAGAAGCTCACACTGTCCTGTGCCTTTAAGTAGAACAGGGCAAAGCTGGAGGAGGCTGAAGAAGAAAGCACACAGCTAGACTCCTCTGTAGCTCATGGCCACCTAATCAGATTTTATCTTCTTTCTGGACCCAGATTCTTGTTCTTAGTTTTTGCCATAGCCTGAATGTTTGTGTCCCCCTAAAATTCATAATTTGAAAACAAACCCCCAAAATGATGATATTTGGAGGTGACCAGGTCATGCCTCAGGGCCACTGCACAGGCTATTCTCCTTGCATGGAATGTCTTTAACTAAAAATTCATTCATTCTTTTAACCAATACTTATGGGACACCCACTATAAGCTAAGCATTATGCGAAATGCTGGAAGTGCCAAGGTAAAGAAGAAACAGCCCCTGTCCTTTAGACAGTTACTTTTTTTTTTTTTTTAAAGATTTACTTTATTATTTTTGACAGACACAGGGAGAGACAGAGAGAAGGAGGCGGACCCAGAGCAGTCTCCATAGTTGTACGTCATCAGTTTTCAAATGGTTTCATTCCGCACAGGTGGGCAGGGGCCGCGCAGGGCAGGAACTGGGCTGGGGGCCTCTTGCATGGGAGGCATGCTCCCTCGAGCCAGGGGCCTTAGGGACTCATGCTAGGAGAGAAACGAGTAGATTGACAACTGCACAGTGGCATGAGGCAGTGACCGAGAAAACACAGGGCTGGGTGGTGAGCACATAATGCAATGCACAGATGATGTAATGTAGAATCGTACACCTGGAAACTATGTCATTGCTACCAACCAAGGTCACCCCAATAAACTTAACAATAAAACAAAACAAAACTCAAATGTAACAACCTTATTTTTTTGTGCCCCTGCCTACATTTTAGTCTTTGAGAAAATAAATAAATAACCATGTAATCTGATTAAAAGAAAGAAAGAGAGAAAGCCCAGGGGTAGTGGGAGTCCAGAGGAGGGTCCTGTAACCCAGCCTGGGGTCAGGAAAAGCTGCCTGGAGTCCATAAAACTTGGCCGATCCCCAAGGAATCGTTCTGAGTTAGCTTGGCAACAGCAGAGGTAGGGGTGCAGGAAGGTGATCTGGGCTGAGGAACAGCCTGGGCAGAGGCTCATAGGTGCTCAGCCAGGAAGGGGAAGGAGGAATGGCAAGAGAGGTTTTCTTTATCGCTCAGTTGTTCTTTGTCAGGCCCTATGCTAGGTCCTAGTGACACAGCAGTGGTGCCAAATCCACCCCCACTCCCCCCGCATAAACACACTCCTATAGCCTTAAATACATACGGACATAAAAACATATATGGAGAACCTCGGAAATATGCTAAGTAAGTGGAGCCAGACGCAAAAGCCACACATTGTATTACTCCATTTATGTGAAATATCCAGAATCAGTAGATTCATGGAGACTAAGACTAGTGGTTACCAGAGCCTGGGGAATGTGAGAATGTGGGGTGACTCCTCAATGGATATAAGGTTTCTTTTTGGGGTGATAAAAATGTTTTGGAACTAGATGGAGGTGATGGTTGTACAACATTGTGACTGAAGCTACTAAGTGTCACTAAACTGTACTTAAAAATGGTTAATATTATATCATGTAAGTGTTACCTCAATTAAAGAAATGATGGAAGCCCATAGACATAGTCACTCAACAAGTACCGTGTGCCTCTTGTGTGCCAGGCACTGTGTGAAGCACTACAGATTCAGGGATAGCTTCTGCCCTGGAGGTCCCACACATGTGAAGAGAGCCACACAGCTATGAACCCACACAGACAAAAACAGATGCCTCTTGAAGACATGCCGACACATTCACTTAACATTCATCTAACAAATACTTTTTGAATACCTAGCATGTGTCAGGCAATAGGTCAGGTGCTGGGCCTCAAACGTGTACTCACCTACAGAGGCACACCCAGATTCAAGTACACGAACATGCACCTACCTAAACAAGGACACAGCCAAAGTCCAGCAGCGGAATGAGCAGCGACATACAGATCGGCAAGTATAACCGCCCATGCTCCCTGATATGCATGCGTCCCTCATGCAACCAACGGGAGTCTATTAAAAGTCAGATTAAAACTGGCTTGGGATTGCAGGGCCTTCCTGGGAGAAGAGAATAAATAAGCCTCCGTAGCAGGGCCTGGAGCATGGAGGAAAAAACTCTCAAGTCTCACTTAAGTGATTTTTGGCAGAAATCAAATTAACGGCAAGACTATGGACTGCTGACAAGGTGCTCCATCATGCTCTGCTGTGTGAATGTGTTTCTTATACATGTTGTTTTCATTAGCACTTCATATGATAATGATAAATGACATTTTTATTTGAAAGGAAAATATTAAAAAGTTCTGATTTGCAAGAGCAAGTTAGAATAAATGATATTATTATGTCCTGTCACTTGTTCAGCTCAGAGAAAAAAAAAATAATGATAATAAAAAAACCCCAACAGCTTTCCCTGTTGAAGAAACACAGGCATTTTATTTCTCCAGTGGGCTATTTGCTTGCTGTCAAATTTGTCCTTGGTGCAGAACCTGCCGACAAGTGATGGTTTAGCAGTGTGGAGGGGAAATGCTAGAGACTCAAAGGCCTCAGGGAAGGGTGACCTTGGGAAGTCTTAGGCCTGTTTTGGGCTAGCAGAGGGGCTGCTCACTGGCTGAGGTTCTATTGGGGCTGGAAATGCATGTTCAAGCCTTTGGGTAAGATTTCAGCTTTCTCTTTATCAGTTTATAGATGCCTGGCCTCATTTAAACTTATTTCAAGGGCTCTGGGGTCATTATGGTAGTTGCCCAAGTCACTACTCTGCTTACAATCTCTGATAGGGCTCCCTATAACCTACAGGACTTAGCCTGGCATCTAAGGCCCTTGGTCACCTTGACCCTGCCCCCAGCTTCAACTTCCACACCCCTCTATCTTATGCTGCAGTTGAGCTGAACTCCATAGCGTTACCTACATAGGCTTTCTTTTCTACCCACATGTCACACGAAGCCCTGGGCAGCTCCCTGGGTGAATTCCTACTCCTTCCAAGAGCCAGCTCAAGCATCTCCTTGTGAGACCTGTCTGAACTCTCTCGTAGGAAGGGGCTTCATGTAGTGGTTCCCAAGCTTTATTTTTATACACCCTTTCATGAGTGTGAAGGCATGATATAGCCTGGTGCAGAAGAAAGGCTGTTGCATCATTGGCATGATGGTGCAGATGGTGTGAGCACATGTGGCAGAAGGGAGCCCCGGGCTGTAGCTGGGTCCACCCTGTAGAGGGCCTGCTATCTTCAAAACCTCTGTGGCCCTGCCCACTACAAGCTGATGAGTGCTCCCTTCTCTGGATCCCACAGCACCCCGGGCTTCCCCATTTTATGACCCATCACACCTTCATGTCTGTAGTTGTTTGGGTCCATGATACTGTCTCTTTCTTGCTCCTACACTGCAGCTTACTTAGCACAGGGTCTACTCTGTGTTCTCTTGGTACTCTCAGGGCCTGGCTCAGGGTCTGCTCAAGGTGACTATTTGTGAGATAATCAAGTGAGTGAATGATGGCATGATGGCCTCTCTAAGAGGGTGTATCACCTGAACTTCAACAGAAGTTGTGGAAGTTGAAACCTGGGGAGAATTGTTGTTTGAATAATTTTGTTCCTGCTATTTCTTCATATCAATAATATAACCTTTCTCTTTTTCAGAGGTGAATCAGAGTCAAATAAGCTTATTTGAAAATCCAGCACATCTCAGCGAGAGTCAATGGCATTAGCATGCATGGGGAGATTTCCAATGTCTGGCGTTAGCCCAGATGATTGATGAATCTCTTTCCTGTCTCCTTTGCAGCAGAGGGAGCTCGGTGTGATGGGAGAGGGCTGAGAGCCTGCTGCCTCTGGACGGAGTGAGAGTTGCTCAAGGTTAGTGACCATGGCAATGATGCAGGATGCTGAATCTGTCTTTGGTTTTTCTTCCTAATTACTTGACCATCTTATCACCTCATTTGATGCCCTCTCAAAGCCTAACTTAACTAACATGAGATGAGCTCCCGCTAAGTGCCAAATGCCCTACTGTGTATTATGGGCAAGTATGACTATTCCCATTTTTAGATAAAGAGACTGAGGTTCAGAGAGAAGAAGGGTCTGATCCAAGGTTACACAGCTGGATAATAGATGAATCAGAACTAGGATCCAAGTCTGCCTTGCCTTTACCTAGGTTAAGGGTCTCCTTCTCCCAAAGCATCCGTAGGTATTTAGCCCTGGAATGGGTAAATGAGAGAAAGGGTTGAGTGAGCTGTGAAAATCGGGACAGAAAGGAGGGTTTATATTCTGAATGCATTGAATGTCTCCATAGCCAGGCCCTACTTCTGTCTTCAGCCTCCTCCCTGCTCCTCCCACATCTCGGCCTATATCCAGTCACAGCTAAGCATTCTCTAATCAGGCCCTGCCACTTTCTCCACTCATGTCTTTGCTCAAAATATTCCTTCTGCCTGGCAGTCCCCTTTATTGTCTTCACCTGTTAAAATTCCTAGCATCCTTTAGGATCTAGCTCATACACCACCTCCTCCAAGAAACCTGCCAAGTAAATATGGTTTGTTACCCCAGAGCACTATAAACTCTGTGGGGACATGCATTTCTCGAATTCACTCTTGAATTGTATCTGAAACAAAGTAGGTGGTCATTAAATGTATATGTAATGACAATCATCATAGCATGTTCATCGTTATTAATATTGTAGTGCTTGCAGTATTTGTCTCAAATGGTGCTTCCCAACCAAATTTGGGTTACATTCTCCCTTGAGAATTTGCTGCTGAAAGTCCCATACACTCTTGCCATGAATTCACAAGGAGAGGAGTCACATCTTATGCAAGCTTTGGCTTCTAAAGATAGTCTGTAAAGCAAAAATCACACATAATTGAAATTATCCTTGAAAATCTCTTGGATAACCCCTAAAGTCCAGAGTGCATAGTCTACACAGTAATTAGTTGGTTTATATTTGGGAGCAATGTTGTATGGAAAAAGCCTTTCTTTAAATAATAAAGTCACCATCCACATAGCAAGATACTTACCTAGAAAAGAGTGGTGAGATAAGTTCGGTATTTGTGTATATGTGGGATCAGCAGCTCCATCCATGTACATACAAATTTTAGCATCATCTTCAAGGGCTTCGTGGACTTCGAAGCTCAAGCATGGACCCCAGGTTAAAAGCTTTTGGCATAGAACTTCAAAATACATACAGGCCTTATCATGTAGTAGCTTATTTTAAACCTCAAAACCACCCTTTGAAATGGGTATCAGTGATATTATTCCTACTTTATAGATGAGAAAATTGAGACTCAAAGAGGCAAAATGACTTTTAGTCCAAAGACCTGGCATCTTGTCCGATGACTTTGTCCAAAGGTTTCTCCATTCCATGGCCTTGATGGCCACCTTGAGGGGCTGCATTGATCCTTGATCCATCTGTTAATGACATAGGAAGATGTGTGATCTTAGACTAGTTACCTAACTTCTCTGATATTCAGAAGCTCTGTTTGTAAAATAAAGATAATAATATCTACTGAATAGTGTCCTTGTAAGAGTAAATGAGCCATTGGATGTGAAATTGTCTGTCAGGGTGTCTAGGATATGACAAGGGCTCCCAAAGGTTTACCCTTTCTTCTTCATCTCTGCTGGTATTCCTGGGAAATCAAACAGAAAAGCCCCCCTCTGCACAGTGTCATCTCCTCTCCTGACCTCCAAAGGTCTTCAAAGAGTTGCAGTCTTGGGCAAACTGCTTAAGAATATGCAATTACCTTTTCTTGCCTTGGGATGTCTGGATTCTCAATGACATTTATTGAACACTGAGTGGAGAGCAGAGGAGCAGGCACCAGGGATCTGTTCCATCACAAATTTTGTGTGACTTTGGACCGATGTCTTCAATTCAAAAAATGTGGAAACACAAATGCCCTTCATGAACCTCTGCTCAAACCCTCAAGTGATTTTCCATTTCACTTAGTGTAAAAGCTGGTCTTACAGGAGCCCATGAAGCCCACATCCACCAGGGGCCAGCTGGGAAAGCGCACTCACACCAGGTAACTTAGTGGAGGCCGTTTAACACAGGGAGTTACTTATGAAGGCATTTGAAGAGCTGCAAGAGCACCCAAGGGAAGGCGCGGCAACTCTGAGATTAGCAAATGAAGGGCTGCCACTTCCCCTGGGGACACAGGAATAATGGAGGAGGCCATGGTATTACACCCTAAGTGCTGGAGCTGCCCCACCAGAGTTAAAATCCATGGTGGTCCTGTCTTGTGGTAGCTAGATATACCACTTGAAAGAGTGAGTTGGAGATATACTTAACTCTTATTCCCTCCCTCACTCTAATCTTCTGTCAGTACCTCCCATTGCTCAAGCCTAGCCAGAGGGTCGGGGAGCAGTATGGAGAAGAAAGAATATGAGAGGAAACCAGTCATTGATGGCACAGGACCTTCAGGGCATGGTGCACCTCTTCCCAGCCCTCCATTATCTCTCTGAACTCAATCCAAAAGCTTACACTTCACATCACTGTGCTCCAACCATATTGGCGTCTTCAGTGTTCTTTGGACATACCAGCCCTTTTCATTTGCTATTCGGTTTGGATTTTGTTTGTTGGATGTCTGCATGGCTCCCTTCCTTGCTTCTATCCCTTTCTAAGTGAGGCTTTCTCTGACCATCCTACTTAAGTTCCCACCCCTCCCTCACTGGCCCTCCCTATTTCCTTCCTGCTCTATCCTTTTAACTTTGAGGACTGTTTAACAGTCTACACAATTTATTCCTTTGTTTGAGAGAAGGAGAGAGTGTGTGTGTGTGTGTGAGAGAGAGAGAGAGAGAGAAAGGGATGGGGGGGACCCAGAGCAGTGTCCATAGTTGTACATCATTAGTTGTGACATGGTTTTATTTCACACGGGTGGATGTGGGGCTGTTTGGGGTGGGAACCAAACTGGGGGCCTCCTGCATGGGAAGTGAGACCCTTCACCACCATTCTGGTAGTTCCCAGTTGCACAGCAGTTTAGCATATGGGTTTGCCCGGGCCAGGGCTGGGACTCGATCCCCAGACCTTGTGGTTGTAAAGCAAGCGCTCAACCTGGTAAGCTATCTGGGCATCCCCTGTATGTATATATTTTTAGAATCCACCTCTTCTGTCTAGAATGTAAGCTCTAAGAGGGAAGAGATTTTTGTCTACTTTGTTTATTGCTGTATTCCCAGTGCCTAGAACAGTGCCTAAAAATGGTGAATACTCAATAAATATTTTTTTAATAAATGAATGGATAAATAAAGATCTAAACACCCCCTTTAGTTTTATTCATTTGTTCATTCAATAAACTCTAGCATGGGGGATAGATTGAAGTGGGGAGTATAAGGAGGCAGTCTAAACAATTAGGATGCACTTCTGATATTCAGGCCTCTACTTCCCTATCCATAAGTCAAAGGAGTGAAGCAGGAGACCTCCAAGGACCCTCCTAGCCACATCATTCTACAAACCTAATTGCATTTCCCCAGTGGAAATACTCAGAAGATAAAATTAATTCTCTCCTTAATCAGAGATTCCTATCTCTGCACATGACTTGTCAAGGGAACTTTTCTCTGATGCTCAGATGATGCGGGAACTTGTCACATCTTCCATCTCTGGGAACATCCTTACCTGAAATTGAAAGGTAAATATTTCAGTTGTGAGTCTCTCTGTCATGACTCAAATAATTTTAAAATTGCTTAGATGTCTTTGCCTAACAATGTTCAGATTGTTCTAATGCCAGAGAAAACGATAGTTTGAGACATGGTAATATTGATAGCAGCTAGTAATTTTCATGTATTTCTCATGATTACTGGCACTCTGAGGATTAACAAAGAGAACTTTTTACTTATTAAAATGATGTTTTATGTCAAGGGGCTAGCACGAGGCTTGGCAATAGCAGGTGCTCACTAGATAATGACGCTTGCAGTAATTATTTTCATGGAGTTGGGTTGGAAAATAGCCATGCCTATTTCCAGGATGTCATAATGCCATCAGGGGTCTCAACTCAAAGGAATTGTATTCCTACTAGAACCATTTAGAAACCAGGACAGCCCCACCACAAGAGCAGCAGAAACTTTATAGGGCAGAGAATAACTGAAGAAATGAAAGGTGTTGATACGTGTTTACTAGGGGTCAGTGGATGGACGGCCCAGAATTGGCACAGTTCTTCCCTCATTCATTCAGTAGACAGCCTCTAGTACCTTCGTGAGAATCAAACTCTGCTCCTGCCATCAAGTAGCTCCCTAGCTAGTCAGAAGGACAAAGAATGTGCTATAAATACCAGTTAATGGGTTTCAGTGCAATGGTAGGGGAAGGTACAGGGTGTTTCCTTGAGTCTTTAGAACATCAAAGGAAGATGTTTCAAAACCTACAGGGTCCAGCAGAAGTAACACCCCTTTTATGAGCTAGTAATCTAGACCAAATTTTCTATTACAAAATCATAAGCATGTCATTCTATAACATAACAATATCACACACAATATCACACACTGTTTAAAAAAGGGTGTTACTTCTGCCTGATCCTGTATATACCAAATTAAGCACAAATTTTATATTGCCACTTTCACTCACTAGTCCTAGAAAAAAAATGGAAAAGGAATTGTCATCATTAAAAGACTACATTGTTTATTTGTGTGGTCATTTTTATTGTCTGTTTCCTCCTTGGAGGCAGGAAATTTTATCTGTTTTGTTAACTGCTTTATCCTCAGCTTCTAGAAGCATGTTGGGTACATAGTAGTTCCCAATAAATATTGGTTGGCTGACATACTAGACCAGTTCACTCCAGGCCGCTGAACAAAAGGAAAATAATGAAAACTGGGACCTAGTCAAGAGAGAAGTGGATGAGCTCTGAGGTCCACAAGTCAATGGGATACATAGTGGTAGGGTGACAGTTGGGAGGAAGGGACAAGGTTGCAGAGATTGGGGGGCTTGAGTGATAAGCCAGGCACATTGGCATGTATACTGAGACCCTGGAGGGATACTGAAGGACTTTTAGCTAGAGTGAGACTTTCTCAGACTCCTGCTCCATGACCTCATCTTTCTTTCCTAGGAAGTTTCTAAGCTTCTTTGTTGTCACTTGCTTTATGTGACTAGCCCAATCTTACCTGGGGTTTCTCTGGTCAGCACAAGTTTTTTTTTAGCAAGTGAAAGGGACCCAGTTATCTGTTTCTGTCTTCTCCAAATGCAACTCCACCTAATTTGAGCCCACATTCTTCCTGTAATTAAACCCAAACTCCAGCTAAAGTAGGTAAGTAGTTCAAAATGGCAATTCAAGAAGGATGTTTTAGTAACTGTGATGAAGACATCAGATCTTTGCCATCTCATTGCAGTCTGAAGAACGGTTCCACCATGGGAAATTTTCTGACCCCTCCTATTAGTTACACCTCACATTTCTGACTCTCCTCCTCCTCCTCTTTCTCCTCCTCCTTCAAGATTTATTTTATTGTTTGAGAGAAGACAAGCTAGCTAGCTAGATAAACAGAGAAAAGGGGAGGGCCCAGAGCAGTCCTCATAGTTGTACATCATTAGTTGTGACATGGTTTCATTTCACACAGGTGGATGTGAGATCACGTGGGGTGGGAAACAAACGGGAAACCTCATGCTTGGGAGGCGCTGCCGTCCCAGTGGTTACAAGTTGTGCTGCAGTTCAGCATGTGGCTTTGCACAGGCAGGGGCTGCAATTCGATCCCTGGACCTGGCAGTTGCAAGGCAAGCACTGACTCCCCTTCTGACCCACTACTTCCAGTCCCCTTGACTCCTGGGAGAGATCCCAGTGACAATTCTGCTCTGTCACCATTATCACCCTCGCACACATCTTTCAGACACTTCATAGTGGGCAGGTCTAGCTGTGGGCTCCAGCTCTTCCCTCCAGTGATAGGAGAGAATGTGCCACTTGCAAATGGAAATGCTTTCCTTGCCCAGTGTTTGCAGGAATAGTTTAGCTGCTGAGATTGCCTGGCCCTGTTGGCCCAGAGTTTCTTCTTAACCATTTTCCCCTCATCTATTCGTTGAGCAAGCATTTACTGAGGCCAACTCTGTGTCAGGCCTGTGTTGGGTTCTGTGGACATACAGGTGTATTAGACTTTGTCCCTCCTTTCCAGGAGTTAACACTGCAGTGAGGAGACAGACATAACTCCAAGGTGTGTATGGTGGGAGAGGTGGAGGAGAAGGTGAGGGACGGAAAACTGCTATTGGAGCCTCTTTCAGGGCCAAGGGTTAGGGAGGACTAGAGTCACCTTTCTAGGAGGCAGGACCCTGAACAGTTTCACTAGCGGATGAGAGTGGAATGAGGTGGAGAGGGCCAGTGGGGCAGAAGCACCCCAGACAGGAATTCAGAGCACAAAGGCACAGGATTTCTGGGGGTATCATAATACTTTGAAAACTTTGAAATTCCTAAGAGAAAGGGGCCAAACACAGTGGGGCCGTCAAAATGGGAGACAAAGAAGAAACATATCCCAAATGACACAACAGACCAACTTTAGAAAAAAGAACTAAACAAAATGGAGACAAGCAATTTACCAGATGCAGAATTCAAGACACTGGCTATAAAGATGTTCAGTAATCTTAGGGAGAACTTCAACAAAAAGATAGAAAACATAAAAATGAGATAGAAAACACAAAAAAGAACCAGTCAGAAATAAAGAATATAATAACTGAAATAAAGACTACAAACATAGAGGGAAACAACAGATCAGATGAAGCAGAGGATGAAATCAATGATTTAGAAGCTAAGACAGCAGAAAATACCCAATCAGAATAGGACAAAAAAAAAAAATTCAAAAAATGGAGGATAGTTTAAGGGGTCTTTGGGTCAACATGAGGCATACCAACATTTGTATCATAGGGACATCAGAAGGAGAAGAGATAGAGCAAGAAATTAAAAAGCTACTTGAAGATATAATAATGAAAAACTTCCCTGACCTAGTGAAGGAAATAGACATACACGCCCAGAAAGCACACAGAGTCCCAAACAAGATGAACCCAAAGAGGCCCATATCAAGACACATCATAATTAAAATGCCAAAGGTTAAAGACAAAGAGGGAATCTGAAAAGCAGCAAGAGGAAAGCAATTAGTTACCTACAGGGAGCTTCTTTAGGTATATAAATGTTGAATACTATGGTGTACACCTGAAAATAATATAATGCTGTTTGATAGCTATATTTAATAAAACTTAAAAAAAAGAAGAAAACAGTGTTTTTGTTTTCCTTCGGCAGTTGGTTGAATCGGTGGATACAAAACCCAGGGGGTACAAAGGGCTGACTGTTTATTGAAAAAATATCTGTGTACTAGTAGACCTGGGCAGTTCAAACTTGTGTTGTTGAAGGGTCAACTGCATTTTATTTATTAAATGGACAAATGAATGAATGACCTGGCACCCAAGTTATTAATTTAATATAACTATTCATATATTTAACAAATATTTATTGGACACTTCTAAAGAGCCATTCTTTTAGGAGCTGAGGTTATAATAGTGAACAAAACAGATACTAATCTCTGCATGATGGGAAGACTTTCTAGGGGGCAGAAGAAAAGTTAAGAGTCACTCCCTTTACCTCACTTTGACTTGAGAAATGGGAAGGATGGTGCTGTCATTTGCTGAAATGGGGAAGAGAGCTGGTTGGGTGGGTTGGGAGGGTAAATAGGAATTGTTTTTGTTACATTAAATTTGACATGCCTTTCAGACAGCGGGGTGAAGATGTCAGCTTAGCAACAGTATATATGTCTCCAGAGTTAGGGGAGACAGATAAGCTGGAAATATATTTAGGAGTCATCTGAGCATGACTCACGCTAAAAGCCATAGCCAGAGATGAGTTGGGAGTGAATATCATTAGAGAAAAGGTCTGGTGGTGAAGGTTCTTCCTCCCATGCGGGAGGCCCCCGTTCAGTTCCTGCCGGGTGTGGCCCCACATCCACCTGTGTGGAATGAAACCATGTCACAACTAATGATGTGCAACTATGGAGACTGCTCTGGGTCCTCCCTCCTTCTCTTTCTCTCTCCCCACACCTCTCTCAAACAATAAAATAAATCTTAAAAAAAAAATGATGAAAATAAAGGTTCAAGTACTCACCTTCAACATTTAGAGGTCAAAGAGAGAAGGAAGAAACTAAGATATGGCAAGAAAGATAGGGGTAGGAAGCAAAGTCTTAGCTTTAGAATGAAGATGGGGTTGGGGTGGTGGGGATGGGGGAAGTATTGCAAGTTTCAAGGAGGCGAAAGCAGAAAAACGTCATATAGGAGGGAGAGACAGGGAATGAACCAGAGAAATACAGTGTGACCTGCAGGCAGTTATAGGGACCACGTGAGGCTAGTGGTCACCGATTTAAAGGGAGCCTGGCCAAGGTGAATATGTATTTTCCTCTTGCCATGTTCAGCTGTGAAGGTGCAAGCACAGAGCAGATAGAGGGCTTGGGCTGAGTCAAAAGAGTACAATAAGGGAGGGGCAAGGGAAACGAATATGTATGCAAGGGCAGGATTAGACTGGATAGAAAGGGAAGTGCAGACATGTGGGTGCGGGGGAGGAAGGGACAGTGAAAAGTGAGTTGAAGGGTCCAGAGCTTGAAGGGTTATTTTGAGTCCAGGTACTAAAAGGAGTGGGATAGGCAGTAGGCATTGACAAAGGGATGTTTGAAATTGAAATTAAGATAGTAAGGCCTAAGGTATAAGCAGGGAGGGAGTAATAGGGTGTAAGGAGAAGCAGAGACAGGAATTGAGAAGCCAGGATACTGAAAGGCACATGTGTGTGTGCGTGTAGTGAAATCAAGAATCCTGATAGATTCGTTTTGGAGAGAGTCTTAGTGAGGGTTGAGGGAGTAAAGATAAGGTAGGCACCTGGCACACAGTGGGCTCTCAGTCAATGCAGTTTACTCAGTTATTGGAGTACTCTGTTCACGACACTGACGCTGCGCCCTCCCGTTGCTTCCAAAGCAGAGCTGTGTGGAGGGCGTGGCACTGCCCTGAGGGTGGCAGTTAGGAGACAGTTGGGTCTGGAGCCTGGCCTTGAGGGCATGGGCGGGTTCCTGGTGCTGAGGCAGCCCCATTGTCTGGGGTCTAGGCCCGTCTGCTGGCTGCCGGCTGGACTCCCACCAGAGCCGCGTGCTTTCGGCTCAGTGGCGGCAGCAGATGGTGAGAAGGGGGTGGGCTGGGGGTATCTGCAACTGATCCCACAGTTGCCAGATTAATGAGGCCTCGTGCCCGCCTTCTTGTCTGCTGTGTGCCAGCCGACAGTAGCTTCCTTTGCAGGGGTGGGTTTGTCCGTGGGCAATTTTTTGGCAGTGAAAGCTCAGCACCTGATTGAAAATTTCCTCTCCCCATCAGCCTCCCCCACCACACCTCCTAGATTGGTTCTCATGTATTCTGGGGCCTCACACCTGCCCCTGGGGCTCCTCCAGGTGCCAGATTTAGGAAGCTGAGGTCAGGTAGTCCTGCTCCTGCATTTACAAATGGGGAAACTGAGGCCTAGAGAATTTCATCATCCATTCCGTGGCAGGAGGTTAAGTAGTCTACATACATTCCATGTCCTCCTGGTGTCTAACTTACATGCCAGGAAATAGATCCCATGAGTAAGAACTTGGATTATTTATATTTGAGGTTAAGACATGTGTAAGCAGATCAGATGGGCATTGAAGTCATGGGGATTGGGGGCATCAGAAGCCGGATTACAATGAGGACAAGAGGGAAATGTCACTGTAAGTGAGGAAGGAGAGTCTGACATCGAGGACCAGGCTAGCAAACAGGCTCTAAGATGAGCACTAGTTGTGAGCATTATGTAAAGCTCTCCTTAGCCCATTCTGACTAGGCCCTTCTGGCAAACAAACAAACAAACAAACCTATGTCACTAAGTCATTAGGGGTCCATGTAAATCTGTGTTAAAACTGTTACTGTCACCCCATTAAATTTAACAATAAAATATAATAATATTAAAAAAACAAAAAAAAACAAACAAAAAAAACTGTCCCTTACCCCACCAAAGCGGGATGTGAGAAAGGGCCGGGGCAGCCCTAAAGGTGAGTGAGGATAAGAGAGGGGTGAGCCCTGGAGATGAGCAAAGGTGCTGAGACCTTTTAATCAGTGGGGTGGTAGGAAATGAGGCCCCAAGGAGCATTGGAGGTCAAAGATAGGTCAGTGTCTCTGGACGGGGAGGCCAAGAGGAGCTTTAGGTGCCTGCAGATGGATGCAGACAGCAATTCAGCAATGACCATCTGCAGACAGGTGGGGGTGGAGCTCCTAGCAGTGGGCACAGCAGGCATTTAGGGAGGCATTGGACATTTGGGGTTAGGTCTGAAGATCAATATGGGCCTCACCATGTTGATGGTCAAACTGAGGGCTCCTTTGCATAGTCCATGGGCTAGTGGGACAAAGTAATAAACCAGTGAGGCAAAGTACTCCAACTTTTTTACATAGTAGCATGCATACAAAAATATTTGACCTAACAGGGTAGAGGGAAAGGCTGTTTGGGGCCAGATACGAATGAATGGCATGGAGGATCGAACAGCCCAGGGCCCGACCTGGCTACTCACAGGGTTGAGAAAGTAGAATGTGTTCACTGGTTGGGAAGCTCTGCAGTAAGGAGTGTATATTTCTCAAGTAATCAAGTCCAGAAGTGACAGTTCAGGGTTGCTCCAGCAGGTTAGAGATGCCATGGAGGACCGAGGCTCTTCATGTATTTTTAATCTGCCATCCATGCTTTTTGGCTGATGCCTTCATGGTTGCAACATAGCATCTGCTGCCCCAGCCATTATATCAGCACTCCAAGTGGGGAAAATCAAGAGGGGGAGGAGAGCAAAGGGAAAACAGTGTGTCAGCTGAGTTGGCTCTCTTTTAAAGAGCTTTCCTAGAAGGAAAGTCATGAGAGCCCGGAAATGAAGTTCACGTAGTGGTGACATCTTGCTTCTGGAGGGCCCAGTTTGATGAGGGTGTGCTAAGAGGGTGGACAGAGGGGCCACCATAAATACGACGCTGCCTCTCACTGAGGCTAGAAGTTCAGGGACGTCCTGGCCTGAGCATTAGTTTCTCCCCATAATTTTTCCAATGTGATTCAGTGTAAGGATTTTGAGGTGGGGAGATTATCCTGGATGATCCTATTCTTTCTAACCTCTGCTTAATGCTTGGCTGGTACATTCATTTCCCAGCGCTACTGTAGCAAATCATCCCAAACATAGTGGTTTAAAACAACACAGCTTTATTCTTTTATACTTCTAGAAGCCAGAAGTCTCAAATCAAGGTGTATTTTTTCTGGAAGCTTCAGGGGGGGAATCCATTTCCTTACCTTTTTCAGCTTCTACAAGCTACCTACGTTCCTTTGTTCATAGGCCCTTCCTCACACTGCCCCAGCCTTTTGCTTTCATCATCCCACTTACTGCTAACTGATCCTTCTGCCTCCCTCCCCCTTATAGGGTCCTTGTGATCACATTGGGCCCACCTGGATAATCCCTGAGGCTCTCCCCATCCATCTCAAGATCCGTAACTGAATCACATTTGCAAAATTCCTTTTACCAAGGTCTAGGGAGTAGGACGTGCACATCTTTGGAGGGGCCATTATTCAGCTTACCGTAGCTGAGCACCTTCACTGACATGCCTCTCGTGCTCAGCCTTTGCTGAGGAATAAGGCACAGTCCTCATTCCTGATGAGCTCCCAGTTTAGGGGCAAAGACAGAGAAGCCAACAGCAAATTCCTCTGCAGGGTGAGAGAGGGAAGCCCTGCAACTTGGTGCCCAGAGGGGTGGTGCATGATCTGGGCTGGGAGGTCAGGGAAGGAGCTCCAGAAGAGATGGTAGCTGTGCTGAATTTTGAGGAATGTGTCAGAATTAATTAGATGAGTCATAATGATGATAGTAATGATAATAGCAAACAGTGATATAGTTATTGCTTTATGCTAAGTCGTGTTTTAAGAGCTAACACATGTTAATTCATTTGATCCTCTCAATACCATATAAGGTGAGTACTCTATCCTATTTTATAAATAAATAATCTGAGGCTGAGAGAAGATGATCTATTAGCTGGAATGTAGATCCTTCTCACTATTTTAAAGGACAAGGTCAAAGTCCTTTCTGTGGCTCACAAGGCATCTGGTGATCAGGGTCCTGCTAGCACAGCTATCCAGCCCCATTCCCATCTCCACTGTTGAGTCCCTGGGCCACCCTCAGCTGAGCCTCACTGCTCTCTACCGCTGGCCCTTTGCACGTGCTATTCCACCTCTGCTTAGGATGAGACACATCTGCCTCATCGGACGCTTCAGATCTCAGTTCAAATGCCACCGTATCAGGTCATTCCTTGTCCTCAGTTGGGTAGGCGTCTTTGTTAGTCACTGTTAAACAGCCATGAACTTGATCTTGATAGCACTCTCAGCAGCTGTATAGAAATACTTCTCTTGCTCTTCATTTTATGCTCATCGTGCTACACAATGGCAGTAGGTGATCAATAAATATTTGCTGACTCAATGAAAAATATGAGAAGTTAAGAGTCTAGGAATAAGCAGGAATAAAAGGGTCAGAGACCATCTACTGTAGTTTAACACCTTCCATTAACTTCTGGGAAAATGCGGCCCATGGAGATGCAGTGACTTGCCCGAAGTCACACAGTAAGTCAGGGCAAGAGCTGAGCATTCTGACTCCTAGTCCTGGGTCACTACCATGCTTTTCAGTGTGATGCTCCTGACCTTGCCACTGTGCCTGCCTGTCCCAGTCTATCTTTCAAGATACAGCCAATTCTGGGGATGCCAGGATGGCTCAGCAGGTTAAGCACTTGTTTTGTAGCCCTGGGGTCTGAGGATTGAGTCCTGGCCCTGGCCCGTGCGGACCCATGTGCTGAACTGGGTGTGCTCCCCATGTGGGAGGCCCCCCAGTTCAGTTTCCACCAGCGTGAGCTTCCCATCTAGGAGGACCGCAGCCTGGTTCCTGCCCTGTGCGGCCCCCACCCATCTGTGGGGAATGAAACTGTGTCAAGAACTGATGACGTACAACTATGGAGACTGCTTTGCCCCCCGCCCCCTTCTCTCTGTCTCTCTCTCCTGTCAAAACAGTAAATTAAGTCTTTAAAGAAATGATACAATCAATTCCTAAATATCTCTCTGGTGCCTTTCTTGTGACACCTCAACCTCACCCTGCCCTGCCAAAGTGAGGACTGACTGCTCCTCTCTCTGTGCTCTCCAAACACCCTTCTAGCTCTGACCTTACCCTTCTAGCTCTGCTGACCTTTGAGCTCTTGCATGGCAGGTGCTGTGTCTGACTCCTCTGTCCGCACGGAGGCATGCACACAGTGCTACAAATGTGGTGTGTGCTGTACGCTGTGACACAGGAGAGCAGAGCACGCGGGATTGCCCAGGAATCCCTACCCTGCCCAGGGGTCAGGGCAGGTTCCTGGGAGGCAGTGAGTCCTGAGCTGGACAAGCAGGATCAGCCATGGGGATGGTGCATGCCTGTTGATGTGTGTGCTTGGAGCAGAATGGGGCCTGGTGGAGGAGGGACGGGCGTTCTAAGGAGAGAAATCCTAATGTTTGAGAGATGGGATGGCGAGCTAGTCACGTGGGCTAGGGTGGGGATTGGATAACCCGAAGCCCCTTTTCTCCCAAGGAGTCAAATGAGGAGGTTGAGCTGACTTCCAAGGGTTTTCCCTGGCTAACTAAGCTGGCAGTGACAAGGCCGCTGTGTGACAAGCCCAGGAGGGCTGCCCTTTACAAAATGGCCTGATTGGACGTTTCCCATCTTGGATGAGATAGAACTCAGGACTCTTTCTTGCGCTGATAGCCAGGAAGAGTAGGGCTTAGGGATATCAGTCTTTCCCCAGGTATTTGCTTATGAATGAAGTGGCCTCATTTTCCTGCTCAAAAACCTTTTGGTCCCCTGCTTTCAGGGTGAAGAAGTCTCCGGCCTCAGCCTGATGCCCAACCCTTTTCTCTTGCTACTCTGCTAGGCTCCCACTGCTGCCTACCGAAGCTCTTAGCGCCTGCCTCCATCCCTTCTTCAACCCCAGGAAGGCCACCTTGCCTTGCCACTCACCACGGCACGGCACAGGCTGTCCAAGCCGCCTGCCCTGCCCCAAGCCCCCTCCTCGGGGTACCTCCCCCAAGCTGATCTTTACCAGCGGGCTATAGTGTAGACTAAGGTGACCAGACGTCCTGCTTTTGGTGGGACAGTCCCGATTTGTAACAATTTGTCCCACGTCCCGCGGCGTTTTAAAAAAGTCCCAATTTTTGGAAAGAATGCACAACAAGCTAGGGAACGGCGGGAGATAGACCAAATTTTTAATCAAGAACCCCCTCCCCCCGGTCAATGGTGTCCCGCTTTACCAAGATTAAAATCTGGTCACCTTTGTGTATACAGTACATGACTCCAGTCTTGGCTTCAGCTATATGGACCAGGTTGATCTGTGTGAAGGAGAATGAGTGCCAGTAGCCTGTCCACCTGAACGACCCAGGTCCCCATGATCTTTCTTTCTGAAATGGAAACTCTTTATTCAGCGAGAATGGGACCACTAATCAAGGGAGTGTCACTGAAGCGTAGCCAGCACCAGCAACGGGGACTTCGGTTGCTGAGGGGCAATCAGAGCCTCAGCTGGTGTGTGGCTGGAGTTATGATGATGTTTCAAAAGCAGGGCAGGTTCCCCCAGGCCGAGTGAGATTGCCTAGAGTTTACTGCCCCATGCATCCCCACCGCTTTCCCTCTCTCGTACTGGAGAGTTTCTGTTCCTTCTATCCAGAGGCGTCCACGAAGCTCACCTCCCCTGGCCACAGGGTCCCGCCCAAGCTCTTTACCTCTGAGAACTCTTTCTGGCTATTGTTTAGTTCCTATTACTCTTCAGCCAGTGCCAGGAGCTTGACACGTTTTATCTCCCATCCTTCCTTCTCTCATCAGGAATCTCCAAGACATTAAACAATTCACCCAGGGATCCAAAGCCAGCACTTGCTTTCTCCAGAGCTTGTCCTCTTCCCACCAGAACACATCCTCTTTCCTTCTGGGCTCTGGAATACTCCTTGTTCTCCCCACAGACTTTCACAATTTCCTGTCATTCTCTTTTCAGCACAGAAACTACCTGGCATGGCTAAATAATTGTTTCATAATTCTTGTCTTTGTAACATAACTAAGGTGACCAGATTTTAACATTGGTAAAGCGGGACACCATTGACCGGGGTGGGGGGTTCTTGATTAAAAATTTGGTCTATCTTCCGCTGTTCCCTAGCTTGTCGTGCATTCTTTCCAAAAACTGGGACTTAAAACGCCGTGGGACGTGGGATGCAGGACAAATTGTTACAAATCGGGACTGTCCTGCCAAAAGCGGGACGTCTGGTCACCTTAAACATAACCCACTGCACAGGTGGAAGGGAAAATAAGCTGAATGTTTATTTATCATTGTTCCTAGCTCCGTGTCTGGCCTATGGCAGATGTTCAGAGAAAGGGTTCTAGTGTGGACAAGGCTTAGGCTGGTTCCTCCACCCCTACCCTGCCTTAGCTCACAGGGAGATGGGCGTTCAACAAATGGTGGCATCACACGGAAGGGCCATCGGTGTGGTTTAGTGAAAAAACATTGGATTGGAGTCAGATGATGTAGAGGTAAGTTCCAATTCTTCTACATACTGCACAGCCGTGGGCAAGTTACTTAATTTCTCTGAATCTGTTCTTGTCAGACGTAAAATGGGGAGTATATTGTGTGCCTCTCAGGATTCTTCTGAGAACCCAGGGGCAATACAGTAAAAGGAGCTCTCACCAAGATATACCAGCTCACACAATGCCTTCATCTCTTATGGAAACCCCTGGTGCCAGCTCCAAGGGCAGCCAAGGTAGCTTTAGACGTTCTTACCCACTTCTCTTTTTACCTTCATGACTTTTGGTGGTTTAAACAGACCTGTCAACAAGTAATTCCATTTTCAAACATTGCTGAGCAACAGTGTTTAACATTTGTCACTTTTAGTTTTTGTCAATTTGCTTATAAGCCAATGTTAGGGATCTGTTTTTCCATTAAAGATTTGGGAAGAGGTTAGCCTCAGACACGGTGCCTTAATGTAATTTCCATTTGTGTGTGTGTGTGTGTGTGTGTGTGTGCGCGCGCGCGCGCTCGCGTGCGTGCATGCATAACAGGACTTATCTCCACCTTTAATTGAGGTGAAGACCTGTTGGTACTTGTTTTGGCTCTAATTATGACCAAACTGGCTCATAGCCAAGGGGGTATAACTGAGGCTTTTGGGTCAGACAGGCCTGAGTTTGAATTCTGTTTTCACCACCTACTCACTTGCACAAGATACCAAATTTGAGTCTCTGTTTGCTCAGTGTCAAAGAAGGATGATGCCTCTCACTGAGTTAACAGAAGGACTAAAGGTATGTATAGTGCCTAGCAGATTAGAAAGACTGAATAAATGCTACTACTCTTTCTAGAAACAATTTCTTAAACCTCAAGAACTTTGCTGGAAACTGTTTAAAATAATTACATGGCATCCTGGAGGGGTGTGTGAGTCCACTTTGCATTTGAACCACTAGTAGATTAAGCTAGACTTGCATTGGGAAGCTTTCTGGTAATTAACCCGGGGTTGGATGATTTTTAAGCCAGTTTTCATTCTGCTGCAGAAACAAAAAAGATGAGACTGGAGAAATGCTATTCCTTTAATTGAAGGAACAGGTTTATGTTCTCAGGTCTATTTTAATCCTAAGTGCCGATTATGCATCTTTCTCTCCTGTTAACAGACATTTCTGTAAGTGATCTGCACAGAGAGAAATACGATTCTTACATAAATACTGTACCGTGAGAAATTATCTTATTACCTAATATGCCAAAAAACTAATAAGGTAAAGGAATGGTGTGCATCATATTTGGACAATATTAAAACTTGATTTTAGCTCATAGAAATAAATGTAATTTCCTTTTATTATTTTTTCTAGGTAGAACAAAGGCAGTGAAAGGAGTAGGGATGTTATACAGCTGTGTTTCACGAGTTCTTGTTAAGGTGGTGGGATGGATGAAGGCAGGATGGACTCAAATTAAGATTTTAATGACTTTTCCAGTTAGAAAACACACTCTTGCTGTTAATGCTCTCGTGTCAGGTATGATTTCAAATTTGCAAATGAGTGTAAAAAATGCCATTTCCTATTCAATTGCACATTTGCTTGCCTCTTTGTGTTTGCATGTATGTCTGTTAAGGAACACATGATTAGTACTTTACTTACCTACGGAAAGTAAAGGCAAACGACTACAAGAATGGGAAGTTCCTGAATCACCTATGACTGTCATAAGGTAATTAAGTACCAAATTTTGACAAAGTTAAGATTGCCAGACTGAGTAGGGGCCCCACAAGACTTTGTGAATTTCAAATATACTTTTAAATGTTGTTCTTTGAAGTTTAAATGTTTTGTTTACAAATGAACACATAATGATTGATCTTGATGAAAGAAATTGAAACAGCACCCGAACTGATAAAAACTTCTGGCTGCAACCAACATTGGTTAGTATTTGATCTTTAGTAATAGACACGAGTAGTTTTGATGCTCGTGGTGATGATGTGAGATAGTTAGACACACGCACATGGTTTTTGCCCTCTTCCCTTCCTATCGCTTTGACAGAAATAACACTAAGTAAATGCCTCCAGCCCTCTCTGGCATGCAATTTTTCTTTCAAGCAAACATAATCTACTGAGGACCTAAAAGAAATTTAATAATCTCTGCATTCTTGTGATTTGTTGGAGCTTTCCAACAAACACACGCAGAAATGATATATTTGCCTGGAAATTTAAGGAAATAGTCTTACACTCACAGCAAGATGAATGTTTGATTAGATGTTAAGCAGACATGTTGTGCTGATGTTGGGAAGTGTTGCTAAGACAGTATAAGTAGAATGTCCTTCTATGGATATTTTAAAGACAAATTTAAATACTTACAGATTTTTGTGAAATTTTCAGAATAGATCTGTTGGAGGCTGGGGAATAAAGTATATTGAACTGGTAAGATTCCTTCAACTTCCAATATTCCAAAATAATGTATCCATTGGCTTAGGTGCAATAAAATGACATCTTTAAGGAGCAGGGTGGTGATGATTGGTAATAACTATCATAGCTTTGGCGGCAATAGTTTTAGACCCTATGCACATGTTTATGAAGCTCTGTTAATCCTGGGGGCAACTATCAGTTTGAATACCCAATTTTCTTCAGAAAATGAACATAGCGGTTTGTCTTTAAGATAAAACTAAAATAAAAACTCTCTAAGTTCAACTACACGACATTCAGGCTGACTTGGAGTTTTTAACATTTAGCTTGGTTAATTAAATCCATTCTTTGCCCTGAATTTAATTATCCCAACCATTGAGGTAATTTAATAATAAAAAAGGGGCTAATGAGAAATGGAAGCGAATCTGACTATTCCTTCATCTTCCTCATTGGGGGCATTTTATGGATGTTGATGTTTTATGGAGTATTATGGATTTTCAATGAGTGAGAAAATGAAAATGAAAAGTAGATCATCAATGAGTGATCATATCAGGAAATCACTAATAATGTCATCTGTAAAGTTCAGGGCATATTTTAATATGACTTCATGATACCTTAGGCAATTTCTCCCCCTAGGTTAAGTTTAAATCATGTTCTTTGTACACAGTATGAATAAATCCTTGGTTACTGTTTCTATTCAAAGGTAAGAAAATCAAATATATGCTGCTTCTAAGCAAAAATGAGAGCTAGAAGAAAAAGCTGACCCTTCTTGTTTAGCTTTCACTTCTAGTACAAATGGTCTATTTCCTTAATGTTGTTCATGCTCTGTATCTCATGCTGAGGTGCTATGCCATAGAAGCAGCTTCGGATTCAAATCCCAGCTGGAAACTTGCTAAGCTATTTCGTTACTTAATCTCATTGAGCCTCAGTATTATAATCTGTGAAATGAGGGTAGTGCTATCTGCTGCTCCCAGATTGCTGGAAGACAAAGGGAGACAGCATAGAGGCCAGACACCACATAATCGATGCCCTGTGAATGGTGACTTGCTGTCTTCTGAAAAAGTCACAAGTATGCTTATAAATGAGTGAGAGGCATTACTATCTCATAAGGCCAAAGAGCCAGCTTGTTATCAACCAAGGCAGTGTTCCTCACACTTTAAAGTACCAGTGACTCACCCGGGGTTCTGGTTAAATATAGAGTCACATTGGGCCTGAGATTCTGTATTTTACCAACCCCCAGATGATGCTGATACTGCCAGGTGAAGAACACACTTTTAGTAGCATGGAACTAGGGCAATGGCTTTTGAACACTGAGTTGACTTTGCAACTTAGCAAAACAGAATTTTACTCTACTTTTTTTGTTTAATGATAAAAATATTGGGAAAATCTGAAGGTGCTACAGAAAAAAATAGTTTGAATGAACACATTTAAAAATCTGTGAAGCTCAAATCCATTCTACACACTTTCATTTATTGTCTGGACAGATAAAGTACAGAAAAAATAATTCAAACACAACAAGATTATGGGAAAAAAACATTTACAGTACTTTCCCTTAGAAATCATCTGAACTAGCAAGATTAACATGAAGTCATTCAGTATAACTAAAGTATACAACTGCCTGGTCCTAACATTTTTTTTTTTTTCCTTTTTTTTCCCCCAAATGTGAACACATTATAGAGAAGAGATTTGGCATGCCTTTCCCACTAATGCTTAGCAAGTACATCAAAACTTTGCCACTAAACTGCATTCATTCATAGCAGATGATGTAAAAAGGTTTCCCTGAATGTTGACTGAGTGTTCTCTGAACTGAAATTGGTGTTTTTGTTGTTTTTTTTTTTTCAAAACTGAAACGAGGAAAAAAACCAAAAAAAATTTAAAGAAGGAGTCTATGATGCAGCCTTGGTTTTCATTATCTGTCTAAACTACGACTACTACTACAAAGTTCACCTCTTCAGTATGAAAACAACAGTTCTGCCTACATGCACTTAGTGGGTTCAGCATGGGAAAAAACGCACAAAATAAGCACAAGTTATAAATAACCATAACGTTTTATTACCATTAAGACTAAACTTGTATTGAAAAGATTTTATATAACAAGACAAGAAAAGCAATAGCAAATTTAACTATCAACTAGATTATGCATAGCGAGTAACTGTTTCTATTACCCAGGGAAGAGCATGAACCCTTGTACTTTTTTTTTGTTTTGTTTTTGTTTAAATATATAACCGTACAAAGCACAAACATACTAAAATGATCAGTGCACTGGACATGGGAGAACGCTCCCTCAGTTATTTTGTTCCCTTAGCTCTGTTTTGTTTTCCCCAATCTGAATTACATTAAAATAAAAACCCAGTTGTTTTTATTTTTCTACTGTGCAGTAAGAAAAAATATTCACAACAAACATGACAATATATCAAACAATAGTTCTACACAAGTTACCTTGATACCTCTTTTTAACTGTCACTTAAATATCATAATAAAACATTTTAAGACATATACAAACAAAACTAGTCAAGTGTTACAACTTATAATAAATTAACCCAAAGAAAAAATAACTTTATATATATATATATATATTTATATTGTATATACACATACACACACAACAGAATGACACAATAATATGCTTCTTCCCATAGTTTAAGTAAACAAATAAGTAGTCTAGCCAATCTAGCTATATTTGATCTCGGCCATAGGCATCATCACATCAGCGATTAAATAAATGTTTCAAGCAACATAAACAGTGTTTCAAATGTACCAACACAGCCCAGTTCTATCAGCATGGGCAACAAAGTGAATTTGAAAATTCCTTAATGAATTGAAAACAAATGTGTCTTTTGTTCTTCTCTCCTAAACACATTACATTTAACTATGATACTAAGATATGTAAATAATTTTGTAGCACCTACTGCTCAAACTAAGGAAGTTTTAGATCAAAAAGGAAAATGAATCTTTTAAATTTTTGTTCTGCTGACATCCCATACTGATGACTTAAAGAAAAACTGTCTTTCAACTCATCTCCTTGCTTTTGGGTTTTGACTGTGGGGAACTGTGGTACCCTGGGTAGAACGAACACTCCTTTCCCCTAGTAATTAATAATTTTTTTATTATTACATGCTATGAAAAGATATGAAGATCATCTGTTTATAGCCCATCCTTCAAAAAACAGTCTACGAATCCAGTTTAAAACACACATCTTGATCTCTAAAAAGTTACCAGTGCAGTATGAACGCAACAAAGTTGTCAATTTCCCCTAAATTAGCCAGTCAAAATATTTTTTTCTCAAATCCAGATTCTCTTGTAAAAATTCTTTATATTTTATAAAAATAGATTTTTCTTGAAACCCATTTTCAGCAAAGAGACCACCTCTTTGGCAACAATGTTAATGTTATTAAATTGTTAATGTCATCAGGCATCCCCCTTGCCCCCATCCCCTAACAGAAGACTGTTTTAGTTCACATGATATAAAAGAAAAAAGGAAAAATAAAAAAATTTGCAAAAGTTTTTTTTTTTTTCATTTTTGCAATTTTTATTATTCCTCTTTAATTGGTGTGGGATTTTTTTTCTTTAAATACCAGTCTGATTGGATAAACATTTTTGACAAAAAAAGAAAAATTTTTTTTTCTTTCTTTGAATCCCATTACTTTGTAAAAATTGTTTTATTGTTACTATTATTTTTTTTGTTTTTTTTTTTTGTTTTTCTTCTTCAAATGAGCGAATGGTCATCTTAAAAAGACCCACCTTCAAGGAAGGTAGTAAAGTTAGCTGGCTGGGTAAAAATCCCTGCACGTCGCTATCTATGTATATTATATTCAACAACGACAGCTATGAAAGAACATTCAATGCATCAAAGGTATATTTTTGTTTATTTTTTTCTTTTTTTTCTAAGCATTATAAAATCCTTTCCTGGTACATCTCAGGATTATCCAATGTTTTAATACTTAGGCAACACTGGCTTATAAAGTCCATGGTTGAATATAAGCCTTGAAAAGTTTGTTTCTCTCTCTTTTGTGTGTGCGTGTATGTATATGTGTGTGCGTGCGTGTGTGTGTGTGTGTGTGTGTTTTGTTCGTATATATTTATATATATATTTAAATAGTTAAGGATGGGAAATTCAGGATTTGTGGGCTTTGTTGGTTTTAAAGGAAACTTGCAACACTCGGTCTCCCAGGCGGTACCCGTTGAGGCTGGCGATGGCCATGGCGGCCTCATCATAGTTGGTCATGGTGACAAAGCCAAATCCCTTGCACTTGTTGGTGTTGAAGTCACGGATGACCTTGACGTTGTTCACTGCGCCAAAGGGGCCGAAGAGCTGCCAGAGGACACTCTCATCAGAATCCGGGGACAGGTTGTAGACAAAGATGCACCATCCAGTTCCTGTGTGACCAGGAATGTTCATTCCCACAAGGCTGGTCATCCCATCAATGGTGATTGGGGAGAACCTGGGGGGACAAGCAGAAGGGGGGACTGGTCCAGACATCAGTCTGACCAAGGATGACACAGAGATGCACAGACACAGACACGGGGCAGAGGGCTGAGTGAGTGTTTGCAGGAGAGACGTCAGGGTTTAAAAACCAAAATGCAAAACTAATGTCTGTGGCATTTCCTCTGATAGGAGTGGCTAGACTGGCAAAGGCACTTACATGCCAAGAGAAAGGCTTAGTTCAATTCCTAAAAACCACAAGAAACTCCCAAAGAGCAAGGCTCACAGTATATAATAGGGTATATAATCACAGTATATAATAGGGTATCTCACCCTGACCCTTATTCTTCCTCCCCACAACAGACAGTAAGTAAGCTCTTGGGGGAAGAAGCTGGATTTCATTCCTTTTATTGCTCAACTCACTTATTCACTGGAGCACATATGGGAATCTCACAGACATAGTGACACGTAGAAAACACTCAATAAGTGTTTGTTGATTGAACAAGTGAATAACCTTGGTGGATGTCAATTCTTGGGAAATTTTATAGTTTAAGGCAGATTAGGGGAGAGCCCTAGAAGTGCTCAAGTTTACCATCTTTGCAGTCCCTTGACTTCTGATTGTTAAATATCTCTTGATATTATTGAGGACAGAGATACTTGAGAATGAACAGACATATCTTGTTGTTAATCAGATGGGAGTCTCATGTTTCATTTAGCATTTATGCAAAAGAGTTCCAAAACAAGCTCTGAGCAGATATAATAATAATAACAATAATAAAAAATAAAGGTGTATCACTCCTTGATGCTATATTAACTGGAATTCATCTCTAAGCATCACAGGAGCGAGATTTCAAGTGGTTTGTGCATTTATCTATCTTGAATCACAGTGCATCAGAAAAACAGAAAACTGATATTTGCCCTATTATAACTACTTTTGTATTTGGCTTCAAAATCTTATCAGTTTTCATGTCATCTTGAAAGGAAAAACAACCCTTCAGATTCTATTTGCTGTCTGGTAAAATATATGCTTGTGTGATTCAGGATGGATGCATCAGATGGAACAATTAGCTTGCCAATGCCTACAGCAAAGAAGTATTTGTTAACATTTTGTTTTATACCAAATGTTTGCAGGGATTTAATCTGATATAATGACTAGTATCCTGCTTTTATTTATTTATTTGTTTTTCTGAAGGGGGATAAGAGGAGAAGAAGAAAAAACTGGAAAAGAGAATGGGGTAAAGTGTCATTTATGACTGTTTTAAAAATATGCATATATTCTTGGAGATTTGAAAGTCCTATGAGAGAAAATTCTATACCTGGAATTTAGATAATCAAATGGCTGCTGAAGATATGCTAAACATCACTCAACAGACATTATTTTTGGTATCATTCACTAAGTCAATCTTCTCTCTTGCTTAAAAAAATCACAAGACAAAACCAAAAAACATCATTGTACAGATTCTTTGAAGGGCAAATCTATGTCTGTTATTGTATTATAATAAATAATGCAATTTATTTGTCTGAAGCTTGTCTTCTCAACCTTTTCTCCCCCAGCCGAGTGAACTGACCCCTTTCAGTTTATAGGTAGAGAACAGTTGAGTATTTATGATAAGGCCAAAGTCAGGGGCAGCAAAGAGGTTTCAACTCTAGTTGGTAATGTTTACCTGGAGCACTTTGGTAGGAAAGACTGTGAGTCCGAATCTGGGTTTAACAGGACAAGAGAATGAATGCTCTTATTGACTAGTGATGTGTACAATGGGTGGAGAACTAGAGAAGGCAGCAACACGCACACTTCTGCTATGTCTTCCATGGCCTCATCTATGTATAAGCATCCCTCTCTTCATAATATTTGTTGCTGAAGTTACAGGGGAGCAAAGATAGGGGACAGCGCTGCGAAAGATGTAATATACACGGGAACAGGCAAGCAGTGTGCTAGACACGTGGAGATAATTCACTTCCTGGGACCAGGACTGAGATGGGAGAAGCTGGCACTCTGATAGTAGAGGCAGTAGTGAAATGACTTCTTCCCTGGTGTGCCTGTTTCCAGGGTCGGGGTACTTACCACGCATGGTCAAGTAGTGAAAGAACTGCCTCAGACAGGGGGTGTGATGCAGACTTATTAAAGACTACATCACTTTCCCTTGACTGTAAGAAAGGGAATTAAAGTGTGCAGCTCTAGTGAGCAGGATGATGAAGATGCTGTGTCCCTACCAGCTCGGTGGAGCTTATAAAAGCACATTTGGGAATCTCATGGACACAGTGACATAACACACTCCACTTCCTGAGAATCAGCATTGAGATTAGGTCGGAGCACTCTGGTGACTGACTGCATTCAGAGGGCCCCCAAATCCTTGACTCTATTTGAGTCCCCGACCTCACAAACAGGCTTTAAATGAATAGAACAGCAAGTTTAAAACACACATACAAAGATAATCAAGGGAGGATTTATAATAACTCTGAAAACCTGTAACAAAAAAAAAGAACAAACCAACCCTGGTTGAGGTGCACACAGATACACTTCATTCTCAGGCTGAGCCCTGAAAGGCACACACAGCAGTGGTGGTGGGGGGTGGGGGTGGGGCGGGGGGCGAGGCAGAAGGTCATCCACGCCTTTATTCACGCTTTGGCCACGGCTGGTCGTCCAAAATCTAATTTTTCCACTGACGATCATAAGATTGTCAACCCGGATGAGCAAAATGTTCTAATTCTGATTTGCTGGAATCTGCCCTCTTAACTAAATCTTGGCATGGCTAATGCAAAACAGTCGCTCTGCAAGTTTGCAAAGTCAGCTGGCAGAGCTGGGCCTTCCCCCTTAAGGGGAGCCGCGAGGAGGTTATCAAGGGCTTGGTAGCTGTGGCACCTGAACCAGAGGAGAAGCCCACCTGCAAATAAAAGAAAAACGTGAAACACACAAACACACTTTGTGTGCCCTAAAAGAAACAAAACCAACTGAGGTCCGAAATGAAAATGAAGAATTTGACATGCTGGTGGAAGAAAAAGGAAGAATTAAAAAAAAAAAAAGTAAAGTTAGTGAATTAAAAAAACAAAAAATTCTAGCCCCAGTCTGTGCCAATACGGACATCTGGCAATCTGTGGAGTTTTAATTACCTCTTTACGCCATAGGCCATATTAAGCAAATTGTCCAGCCTGCAAAGAGAAGGAGGGTCTCTGGGTTAATGCCTCACAGATGGCAAGATCGCTCAATGGAACTATTAATAAGAATGCTCTATTTTCAAAGAAGAAAAGCTCAACAACTTTCCCCAGTGCTTAGGAGTCTATCCACCAGTAGTTTCCCCCTTTCCTGCCTCCTATTACAAGTAAATCTTGTTCAGGTGAATGCTAGAGTTTAAAGCAAGGGTCTAACGAATCTCCCCTTCTTTCAAGGTCTGAATTAATTCCACTGCCCCCACCTCCCAGAACACGTGTGTGTATTGCATTTTATGTTGTGTGTGAAATTGTTCAAAAGAGGCAGCTTCTTACGTGGTTCACATTTTCTTCTGATTAAACTTGTGAATAAGGTCTCTGTTTCCGATGAATAATACATGCACACACACAATGCCTCTCAGTGCAGATCTTTTCTCAGAGCTGCTACATTAACTGAATCTTCTTATCACACATATTTTGGGGGGAGGGGTGGGAGGAATTTGAAGGTTAAGGTTTTTAAAAATTAGCTTCCTATTTACAACCCGAAAGCACCTCCCAGCAAACTGCCGTTAAGGCATCATCTCCCTGATGCTCACTCAGTACCTCGCATGGGGACCAGCTAGTCGCACCATGGGGCAGCAGTAACCATAGTTCCCACCATTTGAAGCCTGCTGGAAAGCCTTTTTACATAAATACTGCATGTGCTCTCACACGAAATAAAAATTAGATGACTTGGACTCTTCATGAAATCATGAACCATTTCAAATTCACGGGGCACGAGAGGACACTACAGAGGCTGATTTCTCTTCTCACTGTGGCCAGAGGGAAGGGCTGACTGACAACCTTCCCATGGGAGGTTTGAAAAGGAGAGAACCCCTTTCATGAAAGGGAAGATGGGATACGGGTGGACTAAAATAATTATTTAGAATTATTATGGGTAGGTCAAGAATATGCTTATCACTTGCACGATAAAGGCTGGGCAAGGTCAGACTGCCTTCAAGGACAGAAAGCGGCCTTTCAGAAATGTCCCAGGACAAAGGAAATGCCCTCACTGTACCAGGGAGCTGAAGGGAGCACTAATACCACTTGGACAAGGCCGTCCTCCTTGTCTTCCTAGAGTCGGCCGACTTGACAGTCAGAGTAGAGATAACACAGAAGGGAGTAACCCTATGCCCCTAACGCTACAGTCACCTGCAGAAGAAAGAGGAGGACAGCCCCCCGCCCCCACCCCATGAGGACCTGCCTCCTGACCTCCTCCTTTCTTTGACTTTTTGAAAGCCACTGCCTTAGCCCTAAGTCCAAGCTGCTGAATCTGGTTACATCTGTGATCAACTCTTGTTGAAATGGAACCTTCTTATTTGGTTAAAGGTAGACATTTTGTTTCAACCAAAGAATCTGAGGTTTAACCACAGTCACAGCAGTAAGTTGGAAGGGGGCTTGGAAGGACGTCGGATCCAATCACCTCATTTTATGGGGGTGGTAGTTTTGCAGGGTGATTCCTGAGCATGGAGATTCTTATCCTTTTGCCCCATCCTTCAGGACTGTGGACTGCCCTGGCCCTTGTCTCGCTCTGTGCCCATATAGCAAGGTGTGTGGGCATGTGGGCATACCTACCTGAACCTCTGGGCCTGGTGGTGCAGTGGGCCGGGGTAGCGCCGGTTGGGGGACTGGTAGAGCTGGGAGAGCAGGGCCTGGCTGGACTTCTGGCTGGGGTTGTTGGCAAACTTCACAGTAATCGGTTCCGTAGCACCGCTGGGCTTCTGGCCATTCAGCCCTTTGATGGCTTCTTCCGCCTCGATCCTCTTATCAAAGCGGATGAACCCTACTCCTCTGGACACTCCTGCGCAAAGAGAAAGAGCCTTCATTAAGAGTGAACTAACCAAACTGGTGAACATGTCCAGGAGACCTGGGCTGGTCCCCGTGGACATTCTGTGGGGAGTCAGCCCACCAGCGGGTCGAGGGCTGAGCCTGGCTTCTCGAATTGCTCTCACCCATCCAAAGGCATCTGCCTGCATTTCTGTCGTCATGGCTCTGGATGGATGACTCCCACCCACGGGGCACAGGCATCTGTCACAATGGTCCCTTTCAGCCTTCTACCACTGCCCTCTCAGCCCTCATCTCCCATTAGTGGCTGTAACCCATCATCCATTATCTGGTTCTTAGTCCTCCAGTGGGCCCTGCAGACCTAGTAACTAAGTGATCTATTTGAAAAGCTAACTATGACCACATTACACCCTTTAAAAACATCTTCTATACTTTGTCCCTTTCCAATTTCTACCTTGTGCATGGTACCTGTTCTTCATTGCCCCCCACCCCACACAAAGAATAAAAACAAACACCTTCCCCTAAACCTTCCCATGGTTCCATGTTGCATACAGACAAAGTCCAGACTTCTTGGAGTGGCATTTAATGCCCCTGATAATCTGGCCCAAGTCCCTTGTTGCGCCTCATGTCAGCCGCGCTGAACTGCCAGATACTCCATGGACAGGTTGAGTTCTCCCCCAGCTCCACACCTTGAACTGCGCCCCATTTGCCTATGCTATAAGATTCATCCCACAACGCTCTATCCCTCCTTCTTGCCAGACCACTGCAAGTCCTCCTCCAAACCTCTGTTCAATCACAACACCCTCGCCAGAGCCTCCGCAGCTCGCTCCAGCACGCACAGCACGCCTGCTCCGGAGCTCTGGCCGTGCCCTGGCCAGCCTCGACCAGGCACACATCACACTGGAGTCCTGGGAGGGTGGGACTGTGTCTCCTTCCTTCCTGGTCCCCGGGGTCCCGCTACACAGTATTTGGGGCACAACCAGCTTCAGTGAGGGTTTATTACAGGAATCAAAGATAAGCACACGCTGAACTGCTCCCTGGCAGTGTTTTAAATTGGGATGCATTTGGGAGTGGGTGAAAACATGTTGTCATTAAAGCGCAACCTGAGGTGCTTTACATTTCTTCCTGAGAGGCGGTGGTTGCCTTTCATCGTTGTGCACCAAGTGCTACAATACCGGATCCCGGGTTCACATGTCTGTACAGTTACGAACTAGCTGGATGGAAGTCAGAGTCCTCACTTTGGACCTCTGTTTCCTCCTGGGTGAAATGTGGCAGTTTGAGGTTCCTGCTAACTCTGTAATACTATCACTGGAGCTAGAACTATACATACAGGCTCTTTTCACACATAAATGTAATGTTACTTGGTGGACGGTTGAAAGAGACTTTGAAGGTTATATAGTCCCACTCTCCACCTGCTGTCTCAGTCATCTTCCCAGCTCTCCCAAGTAGTTTAGCTGTTGCTGGAATAGCCCCTCTGACGGAGATCTCCTGACTCCTGAGATGGCCTATTTAAGTCTGGGCACTTCATTGAGAAGTTTTTCTTCTATGTAAAAAAAAAATCTGTCGACCCATGACCCAGATCATTTAACCCAAGTAATAATTCCCTTCTGCTTCTATGGGCACTGGCTGGTGACATGGCGACACAAGGAAAGAAATGACAAAGAAACACTTAACCTGTGACTTGATCCACCAGGATCCGTGAGGTGATGATGCGGCCATATTGCGAGAAAAGCTGCTCCAGTTCCTTCTGGGTCATGGTTTTGGGGAGGCCGCTCACGTAGAGGTTAGCGTCCCTGATGGAGGCCGAGCTGGGGCGGGCATATGAGACCTAAGAAAAGGCAGAAGCAGCTAAATCCATAATAGGCAACGCCCTCCAAATAGGGACTGAATCAATAACCAAGATGACAGTGCCTTTCGTTCCAATTCATGGTGTCAGTGTAAATAACCCAGGAGCTCAGATTTTTAGCTACTCTTGTAATAGTAACAAGAACCAGGAGAACAGCAATAGAGGAACAAAGGGAGAGTTGATGATAACTTAAACGCACCGACAAGGGTCTCTAAGTGCAGAACAAAATAGCTACTGTATGGCAGCTGTTAAATGCAGAACTACCCACGCTTGGAGTTCTGAAGATTTACCTCCTGAATGTGGGTGTATAGATGATTTACTGTATCCAATACATAATAATCTTTGAATAACCCTCGCACCCCCAAACCCATGAAATTCTGCTCTGCAGATTTTTCTTTGCCATGCTCTCTACCTCCATCCCCTTCTTCTTGAGCACATAAGAGCGATCAGATTCTCTGCAAGATTTCTTTTTTATGTCCAATCCTTTGTGTTGCTCTAATCTGTTCCCACAAGGTCTGCTCTCGCTGAATGACAAAGTGCTGGTGAAATGAGGCTGAATGAACATCTGCTCACGAAACTGGATATGTGACCTTGTCATAACATCTGCAAGACCCAGTTGCCTTCGAAGTCAGAGGTGGAGCAGATAAAACCACAATAAACAAAACGAGGACGTGATGGAAAGGACGGAGGGAGAGGGCAGTGGGAGCAAAAAGAGAGCCTCACCAATGCTTATAAGTTCAACTTTGTAAATTTGTCCTCCCAGATCTCTCAACTGCTCCCCCCACTCCCCAAAAAAAGCTTACACAGAAATGTAAACAGATCTGAAATTCCATCTGCAAGAAGCCAAATTGGTAGCAGAACACACAAGCAAAGCAAACCCTAGCAGTCATTAATTTTAGACTTTCATTTACTTATTTATTTATTTTTTAAGAAAACAACATCAGACGTTTGAAATATAATTTACAGCTAGTCTAACAAAAGCACTTTCCTGTTAAAGCTATTTCTGGGGCGGTTATGGCTCAGAATGCATGATGAAAACAGTCATTTCAGAGCACATCTGACAATGTTGGACAGGAAGGGACCTCTATGCCTTAGTATTTTTCAATTGGGAGTTTTATTTAATCTATAACCAATTCACAAGACCACTAAGACTCCAGGGGTAACTGTGTGTGCGCGCGTGAGTGTGCACGTGCGTGTGTGCACACACACATGCGCACACACACACATGCACACTGTGAACACACAAAAGCATGTGTGTAAAAGGAATTGTACATGTTAAACTGGACCTTCGGCACTGAAGACTACACCTCCAGCAGCGAAGTGGACCTTGTGTTGGAGAATGGGTCTCGCAAGGAGGACTGAAGGATGAGCAGACCTGACCATGGCACTCTCTCCCTTTCCACGACAGAGACCCCTTCATGGGCTCCACACCTCCAAACAGATGTTGGCTCAACAGATAAAATGACGCGAGTGACGAATCTGCCTGCTAACCTCCGCCTGCCAGTGGAGCAAGGCAGCCTGTCTGCTGTGTCGACATCTTCTAGAAACTCCAGGGCAGCCTCTTCACGCTCTTTCCCAGCACATGATAGGCAGGCAAAGGGGCCTTTACATAGACAGCCCCTGGGTGTGCATTTTGGGGGAGGGGGTAGAGGACGTGAAGGACCGAGAACCCCATGTGACTGCCTGGACAATATGTCACTCCACACAAGGCTCTCCTACCTCAGTCCTTAAACAGACAAAGTCCTTCAGGTGACAACCTTGCAAAACTCTTTTAGGCCTGAGGCGGGAGCCATGGAAAGAAATAAAAGCACAGTGATATGTCGATGGTAATGAGGGCTACCTTTGTCTCACCCCTGCTAATTACTGACAAATTAATTATCCGAATGACTGTCGTGATCCCCCAAACATACTCTTCCACCTCTGTGCCTTTAGCTCATGGGGAAAAATTTTCCACCTACTTCCTCAGGTCCAAATCCTACTCATTCAGGCTCAGTTCCAACGCCATCTTCTCTCAACAGCTTTCCTTGATCTCACCTCCTCCTAAGACCCCCCTCATCCAGCAGTGCTCCTGATGAACTGCACCCACACTATTTACCCTGCTCTGACTTTGATTCGCCATCTCTTCATTTAGTCTGCTTGTCTCCTGGAGGTCATGAGTTGTACTCATATGTGTGTGTCTTATTCATCTCTGTGGCTCTAAGCTCTCAGCACAAGGCTTGATATCCACAGGGTACTCAACACCTACTGAAAGAGTGAATGAACACCCACAGATCATAATGAACGAGGCTGACATTCATGGCTAATTGCTGCTTGGATTCCTGAGAGTTAAGGAGAGATCACTGAGAATTAAGCATTGGGAATCACAGCTGTATTTTCCCACTCAGCTAAGAGCTAAGGGTTCCCATTCTCCAGTGTCTGGTCTTGGAAGGACCGCAAAACTGTTCTAGGGCTAGACATCACTTAGAGTCCTCCTTTGAGCAAATATTTCCTGAGGATCTACTGTGAGCCAGACACAGTGCTGTCTATGCTGAGGCGATACAACAGGCAGGATAAGGCATGGTCTCTTGCCTTAAAGCAGCGCTCCCCCACCTTTCTGGCACCAGGAACTGGTTTCATGGAACACAACGTTTCCACAGAGGGGGGAGGGGGTACACACATGTGCAGTTCGCAGTAGGCTTCGTGCTCCTATGAGAATGTAAGGCCGCCGCAGAGCTGACAGGAGGCGGAGCTCAGGCGGTGACAGGGGTGATGGGGAGCCGCTGTGCATACAGGTGAAGGTTGCTTGATTGCCCGCTGCTCACCTCCTACGGTGCAGCCTGGTTCCTAACAGGATATGGACCAGTATATGTGGCCTAGGGGTTGGGGACCCCCTGCCTTAAAGGACCTCTAAGTGCAGTAGGTGCCACAGACAATGCATGGAAGGTACTCGATAAATAAGTTAAATGAAAGAATGGATAAGTATACATGTGGATCAATTATCACAATGACACAAATGTGTGCTATTCCAGGGCTATGCGTAGGTGCAATTGAAACACAGAGAAGGGAAAAATGGATGTCCCTTTAATGAAGGGTTAAGAGGGCCAGGAAGGAGACAGAACTGAGGTGACACAGGTGGTGTGACGGTGTGTGAATCAAGAAGTGGTGGGCTGACCATATCCCTCTTCCACTGTGAGGCCAAGTGAGAAGATGAAGCTCAAGGGCTTAGTGTAGTGCCTGCCTGCCACCCCAGAAAGCTCAGTGGGTAGTAATGACCTTGATTCCCATTAGTTCTGGGCCGCTGGAGCTGGGACACAGAGGGGAGCAGGTTGGGACCGACCTGCTAGGGAAAAGGAACTGGCACTGAGAAGTCAATGACAACCAAAACCAACAGCTCAGAAGATCTGGCAGAGGCAGGATCTCAGTCAGGGAGAATTATGCTGTAGATCCCCAGAGCCAGACCCCAGCCACAGAGCAGCAGCGCCTCGATCATTCTCTACAGACACTAATTCCTGCTGCTCCTTCATTGGGAACCTCAGGTCTATTGTTCTCTTAGTCCCATGTTCAGGCAACCTGTAGAAATGAGTGGGCAAAAATGACAGAAAAAGGATCGCCCTACATTCAGTATCCAAAATACTCATTCCAGTATCTAAACTTTTCAAGTTTCCGCATATATTTATTTATTTTTTAAAAGATTTATTTTTGTTTTTTACACACACACACACACACACACACACACACACACACACACACACACACACAGAAGGGGGAGGGCCCAGAGCAGTCTCCATAGTAGTACATCATCAGTTTTCGACAGTTTCATTCCACAGGTGGACACGGTGCTGCGCAGGGAAGGAACCGGGCTGGGGGCCTCCCACATTAGAGGTACACTCCCGGTGGGGGCCAAACTGGGGGTCTACCCCATGGGAAGCACACTCCAGTTCAGCATATGGGTCCGCACAGGACAGGGCTGGGACCAAGATTCGATCCTTGGACCCTGGGGGCTGCAATGTGAGAGCTCAACCTGCTAAGCCATCCGGGCCTCCCCAATGTCATATATTTATTAAGTCCTCACGGAGCCGTTACAAATGGCAAACCCTTTGTTAGGGAGAAACACTTCCAAAAATAAAAAATCCCAATTTTCAGCTGCTGCAGACTCAGGCATTGCTGGCTTATTAACGCCACTGAGCCAGCAGCCTAGAGCCTGAGGCTTCCAACGCTGGAGGCAGCACCCCCGAGAACTCCTTGCCTAGACACTGGGGATCCTGCTTGCTTCATTCATCCAGAATCGCCGAAGACAAAACTTGTATTTCTAGGCCAGCACTGATCCTTGCTCTGGAGCCCAGAAAGAGAGGGGAGTGGGAGGTCATTCTTCTTTTTCCGGGTGGTCCAAAGGCAGGCAACGGTGAATGGCTGACTCTGCAAATGATCTTGAGGGGAGATTTGTAGTCCCTCCAACAAGCCCGTACTTGCAGACGCACAGTAACCCTCCCCTCATGACAGTGACAGTACAGCGTGGAGCAGTGAGCCTTGACTGAGTACTGGCTCCAGTACTCACTAGCTGTGTGACCTTGGGCAAGTGCTTCAATCTCGGTAAGTCTCAGTTTCTTTACTGGTGAAAAAGGGGACAATTCTCCTTTGATGGGTTACTGTAAATAATAGGTCGAATGTGTCCAGCACACACCTAAAACTTAGTAGACACTTAGTAACTACAATTAGGTGAGTCACGCAGGCTTTTGTGGGCCAGCCTGAGACTCAAGCCCCTCTTGGGACACACTTTTCCATTTTACCACCCAAGCGAACGTTTGGAACATGACCAGCAAGTGCTGAGAGAGCCACTGTCCTCCTCTGCCATCCTGGTGGGGTCTGGACCATCCTTTACCACTTCCCTGCCATGAATTTCCCCTCGCACATTCTTCCAGATTCCACTGCCTCCCACCCGAAAAGTACTGTCCATTTTCTGAAGTGACTTCACATGGCCGCTCCCAGGGATTCTCAGTGAGGTGGTGAGGCAGGCATGCCATTCCTTCCACACGGGGCAGCAGCACCAGGGCTGGGGGGCGGCCCCTGCCCACACAGCGTGCACAGGTGCTTGCACCCGCTCACAGCCAGGGCCCGGCCTGGCCCGCGTGGGAGGAGCAGCATGGCCTGGGGAAAAACCTTTCCCGAATCCTCTGGCAACAGCTCGCTGCTGGTCGGACCTGCCGTGGTACAGAAAAGGGAGAGGGCTCAGAAAACATGATAAAGGCAGGGTCTTGGCGGTTATGAGGGGGATGAAAGGAGAGGAAGGTGTCCTTCTCTGCCCTCGAAAGGTGTTCCTGCAGGAAAACATGGTACCAGACGGTGAGAGATTTCTTCATTCTTCCCCTTCCTCAACACTTACTGTGCACCAAGCTCTGTGCTGGGCGCTAAGTGTCTCTGCTTCAAGGACCCCACGGTCCGATGAGGGAAGTAAGCCAACAAATGAAGAGTGTCAGGCAGAGGGCTGCTTCTGGTGGGGGGTACTTATTTCCCACTCCGGTGTTTCCTTCCGCGTGGAGGGAGCCCCCTGGGTCCCCCCTCCCCGCCTCTTCTCCAAGGGAAGTGGAATGGCTGCTCTATAGGCGTCCAGAAAGGAAATGGGCGTGTGAGCCTCAGACGCTACCTGCTTCCTGCCTCCTGGGAGCCAGACACCAGCCAGAAGGGCACCCTCTCTTGCAGGCTCTCAGCTCTATGGGGGCAGGCGAGGCGGGAACCAGAGCGCCTGTGGCCAGGTGTGGCTGTCTGTTAAAGTATGGGGTTCCCTGTGATGAAACCCACTGTGTCCATGGAATCCATCCGGGCCTTAGTCAATAATAAAGATGACCTGAGCATTCCATATGCTTTTCTCTTTTGCCTCATCTCTCCATAAGTTCAGAACGTGGATGTGGAAAACAGATGTGTCGTTTGTTGGGCCCCTCCAAATTACACTAAGGACCTCTATCATTGACTGAATGTTTTCATGAGCTCAGCACCCTATTCACAAAATTACTAAGCTCTACAACCATGGTTCATGGAAAGAGGATATAAAGGTGATGGGTGATGTTGATGATCCCAGCAGAAAAGCTATCCTTGAAAACTGCTTCACAGGAATTTAGTGCTAGGGGTGGCCTCATAAGTTCTGGGCAAAATCCAAGCCAGCCATCTTACACATTTCCAAGGGCAGGAAGCTCACTACCTGATGAGCTGTCCTACACCATCCCTGGTCCATCACTGATTATTAGAAAGTTCCTTCTATTGAGTTCAAACCTGTCTCCCCATAGCTTTCATCCCCTCCTGTTTCTATTCTAGCTCCACACACTAGGACTATCCTTCCTGTCTTTATCTCGCCTTCTTTGGTGGGTCTCGCTGATAGGTACTAGTTAAAGTATCAGTCAACCGCATTTTGAGAAAGGAAGTGCTTGTTTATGTTACCTTAACTGACATCGAGCGCCTATTCTGGAATGGAGAGGAAAACAGAGGTTAAGAGGGCTTTGGGGTTAGAGAGATTTGAATTTAAATCTTGACCAGTTACTAGCTGTGTGTTGGTGTAAGTTACTTAAAATTTCTGACCTGACTCACTTGAATAACTTAGTTTTTGGAGGCTTTCTAATAGAGATGTTTGAGGGTTAAGCAAGCTCAGGCATATAAAATTCCTAGGCACAATGCCTGGCACTCAGTAAGTGCTCAATAAATAGTGGCTTTGGTATAATTGCTATGGAGTCGGGCCTTATGCTAGACATCAGGGGTACAGAGAGGCATACAACAGTCCCTGAGATGTAGGACTATGAGTCTAGCAGAGGAGACACACTAAGAGACCCATCATTTCAGAACTTCAGGCTGCAGGCTTTCCCCAGTCAGTTGTAGCACCTTATTCTGAGCACAAACTCCCCAGAGCAAATGGATTCCTCCGGGACATTCACTCCAAAGAGACCAGGAGAACAGACTCCAGAGAAGAAAGAAGCCAGCTGGCTGCTGGAAGCCACAGCTCTGATTGTGAAGATCGGCTTACTCCTGTGCCTGTGGCTGCAGCCTTGGCCACAGGCAGGACAGGTGTCAGCCTCTGTGGCCTGACTCCTCGTACTTCCCCCACCTGCCACCTGTACATGATATCCTTTTATCAGGGGGCAAATCCGGACGGTAACATTTCTGGGGGAGTTCTGAATTGCCACTTGTCCCTGCTGAAATACCTTCAATGGTTCTCCAACACCTTGTTACGGGTGTTCAAATCCCTTCCCTGAGCACTCAAGGCCCTCTGGGATCCAGCCACACCTCTCCTCTCCTACTGACTGACCCCTGGCACCCTAGGCCTCAGCTCAAACCTACACAGTGGATATGTACTGAAAGTTTCTACTTCCACGTCTGTGTTCTTGCTGTTCGTTCACCATCTTGGCAAAACGAATTCCTGCCCGTCCTTCCAGGTGCAGCCTGAACACTGCTCCACACGAGGCCCAGGCCCCAGTCACGGCTCTCTCCTTGGACTCTACAGATGACACACTTTTCAACGGCTGCAGCTACCACACAGCCCACCTCTCGTCACAACGATCTGTGCTAGCGCTATGTCTGTCCTAACATTATGAACGTTCTGGTGGTTTCTGCAGACACCCCGGGGCCTCAGTCTCTAAGCCTTACATAGGGCAGGACCTGAATTAAAGCTTGATGAGCTAAGGGAAGATGTGTAATCAATCTACTGTAGGCCATGAATTTTAGCTCCTTTCACAGGAACTGACTCTCATGTGGAGAAGAAGTTAGAGGGAATCACGGAGTTGAAGAGGATCCAAGAATATCATGGGGGTCTCTGGGCGAATAAATATCTTTTTAAAAAATGGTGTGGTGATATATCCATGCGCTTTACAACTTCTTTTCAAAAGTCCAGTAAGTTATTAAGGGGGGCTTACAAGGATCTCACTGTCTGTCTAGTGACCCCCCAAAAGGAGAGATGTGCTATGATTTCGTGGCCTGGTAAGGGGAAGAGCTGGTCTCAGACTCAGGGTTTCAGACACCCCGTTTCCTCACTAGACTGCAACTTCTGACTGTTGCTTTTTATGCAAGACTGATAAGATAACTGTGGCCACCTGGAAGCTCCATAATACTGCCCACTCTGCAAAGCCTTTTATATATGCTGCCTAAGGCTTAGTAAGACTCAGACTCAATCTTTATCCTCATATGCATCTCTGAAACATACAGAGGAAGAGAAGTCTTCCCCACTCCTGGTGTAATTTTCACCTTAGGAGAAACCCTATTCACTGTCATCTTCATTCTGGGGAGCATTATTTGACCACCCACTGTAAACCATGATTACCTATAAGAGAGACATTATTACCTCTGTTTTCTGGATAATAAACTCTGGCTCAGTGAAGTAAAGTACTTGTCTGAGGTCACACAGCCAAACTAAGACAAAGCTAGATATGACTCTGAGTTTTGGGACCTTTCCATTATGCAAGGTTAATATGGACAGTGAAATAAAAGCCATGAGCTTGGCACAAACGGCTGGTTCCCTGGAATGTTACCCAGCTGGAGAGATGGTGCTATAATATTTTATTAGTTGGACTGTTAGAGCTGGAAGAAACCATTCTGCAGATGAAGAAACAAGTCCAGAGAAGTAAAGTAAATTCCTAAGTAGTTTCTCACAGAGTTGGGCCTTGATTCTACCTCTTAACTCAGAACTCTTGTAATTGGATAACAAGGAGAGAACAGGAATATGGCTCTATGGTCTTTGATAGGTCAGTTGACTTGGCCTAGGGCTTCTTGATAATCATGGGGAAATGACTCTTTGTTCCTCCAGGCCACTAATGTTTTAGGCCAGCATTGCCCAGTAGAATGTTCTGGGGCCATGAAAATGTTCTAGGGAAGCCAGGATGGCTCAGTGGGTTGAGAGCTCGCTTTGCAGCCCCAGGGACTGAGGATTGAATCCCGGCCCCAGCCTGTATGAATCCATATGATGAACTGGGGTGTGTTTCCCATGTGGGAGGCCCCTGTTTCGACCCCCAGCTTGCGGGGCATGGCTCCCATGCAGGAGGCCTCTGGCTTGGTTCCTACCCTGTGTGGCCCCTGTCCACTTGTGTGAAACAAAACCATGTTGAAAACTGATAATGTACAACTATGGAGACTGCTCTGGGCCCTCCTCCTCTTCTCTGTCTCTCTCTCTGTCTCTGTCAAAAACAATAAAATAAATCTCAAAAAAAAAAAAAGAATTGTGCTGTTCAATATAGTAACCACTAGCTATATATGGCTACTGAGTACTTTAAATGTACTGAGTATGACTAAGGAACTAAACTTTTTATTTTATTTAATCTTAATTAATTTAAATTCAAATGTAAATAGCCAGATGTGGCTAGTGGCTACTGTACTGGACAGAACAGCTCAAGGCCCAGAAATAGTGTAACGTTATAGCAGTTCTGAGCTGGAAGGGACCTTCAGGGTCAGTAAGTCAGACTCCAGTCTGGTGTAGGAATCCTTTCTATGTACTTCCTAACGACTCCATTTGGATGCCTTTTGACAATCAGGGAGTTACATCACCCAAGGCAAATGTTTTACCCTGATAGCTACATAGGTTTTCTTCCCAGATTTTTGAAATAGAAGATTGAGCTTTAGACTCACTGCAGACTTCTTTTCCCCCTAGAGAATGGAAAGGCAGCCATTATGGAGTGAGTATGTGAGTGCAGCATCCTCTCCGCTGTTGGTTATTTACCTACGGACAACCCCAGTGTCAGGTCTTTTAAAAACGCCAAGCTAAGGGTGGGTCCCATGACAGCAGGAAGGGTTCACTAGAGTGGACAAGAAAGGACCACTGTTTCCGGTGATCTGGAGCCCACAAGTCTCCTGACACAGCCAAGGTGTGCTGAGTTTCCTTCTTCAGCAGCTCACATCACACCGCTGACTGCTTTTACACCTGGGGATGGCTAAAGCCCCCAAGCCGCATTCCACACACTTGTGAAAACCTCTGTGTCTGCCCAACCTGGGCCTGCCCAATGCTCTCTTGTAATTAAGACACAGGACACTGTGGATGACCTTCAAGATACTGGAATCTTATCAACCTCACTGGGCAGACAGAGCAGGGGAACTCTCTCTCAAGCTCCTAACACTGTGTCTGAGATTATTCACTCAAAGGAAGTTAACAGAACCCCGGGCAACACAGCAGCCAAATAGAGTCCCTCACAGGAGAGACAGAGAAGCCGGGTACAACGGGGTAAATGGGTCTCCAGTTTCCACTGGCATTGCCATGTGCCCTGCCTTGGCTCCTTGGCGATTCAGTGATCCAGTCGCCCTTGCTGACCTTGGCACGGAAGCGCTCCGCACTGGCTCTGATGGTTAGCTCTAAGTGGGGGGTTCAGGGAACGGGGAGAGACAAATGCCTTTCTACCATGAACAAGACCGAGGGAGGCGGTCTATTATTTCTGGGTGGGGTGATATCCGTCAGCAAAAAATGATCTGCTAACTCTCCGGGAAGCATTAGAGAAGTGATAGGAGAAATAATTGCTTATGCCAAGTGCAAAGAAAAGATGCCTCAGCGGAATGGAGGCCTTTAGCAAGGCAGGTGGATGCTGGGGTGGCCGGCTCGCAGATGACCCCTGGCAAGAGAAAGAAGCAGGAGGGGCCAACTGGAACCTGCAAAACTCCAGGGTAGAAAGATCCCCTGGAGGCACCGTTAGTGCTATTAGAAGAACAAAGTGCAAATGGAAAGCGGCTAAGCGGCAGCCCAGCGCAGAGAAGCTGCCGTTAAGAGCTCCTCGCTCTCTGTCCAGAGAAGGGAGGCTTATTTCCTTCTGAAAAGCCTCCACTCACACACCTTCCCCTTCTCTAGTTCTGCTCCCTCTGGAACTGGCTGCCGCTGCACAGTGAAGCTTCTTCTTACTCTCTCACCCCCTCTCCTGACTGAGTGTCAACCCTCTTGGGTTCACTGAGTGGCAGAAACAGCCCTTTGGTCCCCTCCTTCCTGACCTTGCCCTGAAATCACTCACACTTCCAGTTTGCATAAGAGCTGTGCTCCGGGAATGTTTCACTTAAAGCCATATTTTCATATTTGAGTAACAGCTTAATGCAATTATAAGAAAAAGACAAGACACTAAATCATTTCAAAATGTAATGCAGTGAAAAGATGAAGAAAAACTAGATATGTATAAATGGTAACTGCACTGAGTTGGGAATGGCTGATGTTGCCTTCATTATAGGATAATGGATTTTCCAAATAATTTATAAATTAGCATGTCTTGCTTTTAAAATGAGTAAAAAGGCTCCCAATAGAGCTGATAAAAACCAATGTCTAATGCTGACAAGACGCTACTAACGCAGCCTGCAAGCTGGTTTCAATCATCAAATACCCCGAATGACACACTGTTGCCAGATGAACCTTCTTAGAACTTTACTTTGATCCGGTCCCTCTCCTGCTCTAGCCTTGAACAACTCTGCACTTCCTTGCACGCCCCCCCCCAAATCAAACGGTAACCCCACAGTTCCATGACCGCCCCATCTCACTGCATTAGAGTTGGTCCTTTGTATATCGGTGTCCCATACAAGATAGGAGCTTCCAGAGGCAGAGCAGCGACCACTTCTCTCTAACCCTACTCCTCAAATGTATGTACAAATCCAAGCTGGGGTCCCCCTACTCTGAAAGTTTAAATGGGAATGTTTCCAAACCCTCACATTCTATTTTTATTGAAGGTTCTCAGTGTGACTTGAACACAAATCCAAACTTTGGGCAAATGTATCCGTCTTTTTGAAGTACTACACAACCATCTAATTTTCTTTGTTCCTAATTAATGGGACAAAGAGCTGGATCGCTGAAACTGGATTCGATGGTATGCTTCTGAGCAAGAGGCTAAAATTACAGTGCAAACTCAGAAGCTGCCCTTTTGGAGCCGATGGAGAGGTTGAGGACAGGGATAGACACTGGTATGGGGTCAAGAAGTGTTGGGAATCATTTTCTAGAATTCAAAGCCAGTTCACCCAACACTTTTCAGAGTCTCAAGTGATCTAGGTTGGAAACAAGTGGGAAATAACACTAAACAAACAGCACCCCCAAAGTCCTAAATGGGGCAAGTCATCTCCCCTGGGCTCAGGATTAAAATGCTAGGAAAAGACCCAGTTTCTCAAGTGGGGAGCGAGGCTGCTCTGGCAAGCTAGACACCGTAAGCCCTAGCCTGTCTGACACACATGGATGGGAGAATCTCCAGGGCTCTGCCATTTCACCATCACCTAAATCCCAGGACCTAGCACAGAGCCTGGAAAGACGGGGTCCGAGAACAAACGATCTCCAGTCAGATCTGTACCCAGGTTGTTGGCAGAAGCCTTGAACCACAAGTCTTGTTTACTGAAGACCCTGGAGGAGACGCACAATTTATTTGTTTGCTCTTTATATCTCATTCTCATGCTAGGGAGTATAACCCATGTGTGTGTAGAGTCAAACACACACCCACACACTCACAGAATGCATGTGTGACTGAACAAAAAAGCGGTGTGACACATACAACACATACAACCTAACGTGATTTCTTTTAAAACAACGTTTTCTTACTCCAAATCTCACTACCAACTGTAGGATCCTAGGTAAGTCTCTTAAACGCTTTGGGCCTCAGTTTCCTCATCTGTATAAATAGCACTTCCTTGGACAGGATTACTTGGAGACTGAGAGCTGATGTGTATAAGGCACAGCCCTAGCCATGTTTCAAGGATGAAATGCTATTAGGCATGTAAAGGAGTTAGAATAGTGCCAGACAGAGTAAATCATCAATAGAAGGTAGCATTATAATGATTATTATTTCATGGTCACATGTTCAGCAGCTTCTCTTCTGACAGAATCCTGCACAGAACGTATGGATGCTAACTCAGCTCGACTGCTGGCTACTTAGGAAGCATTTGACAAGCCACTTCGTCTCTCTGAGCCTGACCTCCAAGATGAGTGGAGACCTGGCCACTTTCTCCCAGTGAAAAAGTTATAATCCAAAACCCAATTACTCAGCAGTCACATTTTGCAACCATGCACTAGATGCTTCTATGACCTCTGTAATGCTTGCTTCTAAAGAAGATACTAGTTTTTTTTCCAAATAGGCAAGTTATCACCCATGCTACATATGGGCTTACTTACAGTCATACTCTTCCTCTGCTTTGATGCTGAGTCTACTTGTATGTGCAGACTGCATTCCATGAGGCCCGAGGCCTGGCCTTGCCCTCCACACACCCTCAGAATTCATACGCAGTCATATTACATCCCCCTTAGTGAAGGGGAAATGAATATTTGCTAACAGGGAACCTTCATTTGTGGGCACCTTCTACCAGCAGACCCACACGTGTGTGTGCAGAGTCAAATGGGTCATGAGTCATTCACTTCCAATCAGCAAAATAGTGTTTACGTATTTAAATTTTAGCTCAATGACTGCCAACTATTTGTCCACAGGTGAACTACTAATGTGTGGTTCACCTACATAATGCTTTAAACATTTGTGAGTTGGCATCTAATCTTTAGAATCTGGAAGATTTGGCATTCATAAAAAAGTTGAGATATCAGTTTCTGTTGAACCATGGAAGATGTGGCAACAACTTGGGCTTGAACAATCAGCAGTAGCTGAAGACTAGCTAGCTGCCTCCTCATTCCAGTCTCCATGACTCCCCCAGGGCTTTCCAAAACTAGCTCAGAATCTAGCTGCTAAGAGTTAATCTTCAAAGCTTAGGAATTAACTCTTGGTTTGCCTGTATCTATGTTGTGCATTTAAAGTAGAGCGTTTTGCATGAAGCACCCAAAAATGCTCCCTAAATGTGGGAAGGAAAGAAAAACTTTACTAAAGTTTGCAAACACATATTAAATGGTATCAAAGTAATCTCTGAAATGTATGTTTCCAAAGAAGAGACTTGTGTTTTTCCAGATAGGCAAATCATCTATTTCTTCATGAGAGTCAGAGTAGAGAGAAATCTCATGTCGTTTATCAAAGCAAACTGAAGCAAAAGAAGTAAACAGTGGTCCGAAAGGCAGAAAAGCAATTTGTAAAAATTAATAAAGGATGAAACTATTAACAACACATGAAAAAGGTTTGCTTTTTTTTTCTCTCTCCTTTAATATGATTTCTACCTTAAAATATTATGTCCCTTTAGGAAAGGGAAGAAAAGTTAATAAAGGGACCTATCACTCAAAATTAATTTTTAGTATGGCAAATAAACTGCTCTAATGAAAGGGCTGAAATTCCCAGGTTTCCACATTAAATTTTCATTCGGGGTAGAGAATGGAAATTATTGATTTAGCCATGGCGTCATACATTTTGAATCCCAGAGGGCCTCGGAAGCCCTTGTTACTGCTGGGTGCAAATGTGATGCTGGGTGAGCACAGGGTAGGTGACGGGATGAGGAAAGGAATACAGAGAAGGAAAGGAGGCAGGCGAGCTCTTCACAGAAAGAAAAGAATCAATGTTCCTTATTTCTAAGATCCACTTAGACAAAGCACTACTTAGGACGGCATGATGGGCCAGCGGTGCATTCTAAGATCAGAAAAGCCGGGTCCACTTCATCTTTTGGGAAATGCCACCAGTTTCATGGACTATTTAAGGAAAAAAATGCAGAATGGATGGCTGATGATTTGATCCTAAGCTCTTGGGGAAGTTTGGATTTCAATAAAACTGCAAAGAAGAGTATCTTTCCCTTTTCAAGGTCAGGGTGTCCACCAAGGGAAGAGTAAATGCCTGACATTCTAATGCTGAATTGGATAGCACAGAAAAATCAATCAAACCCACAAATACAGCTCTCAGCCTCGTGTGGCCACATCAGAGTCAGGTGACATGAGCATCCTAGCTTTACTTACAGCATGAAGATAGGTGTTTTTCCTTTGAAAGAAATGAACTCTCCTGCCTCTCAGAGGACTACTGCATAATTAAACAGTTCTCAATGATTTCCCCCTGAGAGAACTCCTAGGGATTGATTCTGAACCGAGACAGAGGCAACCTGAATCAGGCCGATTTTGGGGTCTTTGTGAACCACCACAGACTGTATGAGATCAGGAAGCAATCATCTTTAAAAATAAGCTAGACTCAATTGGAAAAGTAAAACTGTTTGGAAGAAAGGAAAGAAGAAAGGAGGAAAGGAAGGAAGGAAGGAAGGAAGGGAGGGAGGGAGGGAGGGAGGGAGGGAGAGAGAGAGAGAGAGA